>JAGFNQ010009521.1:0-52058 GCA_024364735.1 Boesenbergia rotunda
TTTGCACTAATAGTTAAACCTGAGTTTTGATGAATGACAAATAGGTTAAAGTTAGACTTGCTTTTGGTTTTGACCTCTTTACTAAGTTGCAGGGTTGAAAGACTTAGGACCTGACACCAGGCTGAAGTCCAGGGTGGTTGAGTCCTGGCGGGAAGTCCAGGGTGGTGAGTCCTGGCGAGAAGTCCAGTTGGGTTCACGGGGCCTGACAACTGGCTGAAGCCCAAGTTGGTTGAAACTTGGCAAAAAGACCAGGGTGGTTGAGCCCTGCAGGAAGACCTGTGGGTTAAGAAGTTGAGTAGAGCTGCACGAGGTAAGTGAGGTAAGTCACTGGAGGAGCGAACCAGTGAGGACGGGTCCTATTTTAGGACTGTAGGCGCGGTCCAACTTAGGCCCATTTTGGTGACCTCGGTTGAGTCCTGGTTAGATCCTTATCCAGGTTTAGACGGGTCTAATTAACTCTAAATGCATTAACTCTATTTTACAGAATTTATTTAATTAGATTTTGTAGTTGAATTTTATAAAATTATTCCGGTTTGGACGAGGTCTAATTAACTCTAAATGCATTAACCTATTTACAGAATTATTTAATTAGATTTGTAGTTGAATTTTATAAAATTATTCCTTATCTAAAGCCTTGGTGGAGGATAAATTATCATTTAAATTATTCGTATTTCCTTCTTTTTAGAGAATAAAATTATTCCTACTAATGCTTAAAATTCTCACGTGAAGCTTAGCTGGAAGGATAAAATCTCCTTTTAAATTATTAATAAAATTGTAAGAGGATAAAACCTCTTGGTTAACTTTTCAATATTCTGTATTTATATTTTAATTAAATTATTTTCTTAATTGAAGCAAAGGATAGAAACATTATCTTTTTTTTAATTATTTCATCTTGTTGATGGATAAAATTTGAGCTGAGAAGATCATGCATCGAGGCACTATAAATAGAAGCAAGCAAGCCCTCTAACAGATAAGAAAATTTGATTCTGGTTCAAGCTTTGGCGCTCTTGCTTCCACGCTCCTCTGCTGCGGTTTGTGCTTTGACTCGACATTGTCCGACCGCTGCTGAAAGATCGCTCCCAACACCCAAGCTGTTTCAGATAAATCTAAGTGTTGGGTAACGAATTTCTCATTCTGTCTGCACTTAAATTATTTAAGGGGGAAGTGTAGGGCTGTTACACTTCCGCCCAATCTTGTATACGAATCACTCTATCGGGAGTTTGTCGGTAGAGGTTTTTAGTGGATTGCCCACAGGAAAGGTTCAAGGAACCTGGGCCTTCGAGTAGGAGTCGGCGAAGGCTCCGAACGAAGTAAAACTCCTCGTGTAATTTTTAGTATTTTTCGCTTTCGCATTTCGTTTTAATTTTTCCGCTGCGCACGTTATCAAAAGCATCGTACAATTTTTTATCGACTCTGATTTTATAACGAAGATTTTAAAAGTCACGTGCCTCTCACGTGCATCGGTCCTACACAGGTTTGCCCGTTTTCCATCTCAGGTTGCAACGGGCACTGGCGCTGCTGGAGCTACTGACTGAAGCTAGTCTGAGGGAAGCTCAGGGAGTCCAGAGAGCTCAATGGGAGGCTGGTTGTTGCAGGTGAGCAGCTGGAGGCTGCAGTGAGATGGTGACTTGGCGATTGTGAGCTGAGACTTAAGGGCTTTGTGGTGAACAAGTCTCAGTAACGTTACAGCTTGTGTTCTTGAGACATCTTATGTTCTGCTCTTGCGACAACTCTGTTCCATCATCTTGAGCAAGCAACTGCGATTCTTGAAGCAACCTTCTGTTACTTGGGCACTTGGGAGAAGAGAAACAAGGAGCTTGTGTCCATCAGCGAGAAGACACGAAGAAGGGTGTTCTTGTGTGAGATCGGAGCTGGGTGGAGCTCGGGAGAAGTTTGCTTATGTTCTTGGTGTTCTAAGTGCTAAGTAAGATCCTTCTTATATTTCCTGTACTTTATACTTCATCATCTTGAAATGCTGTGGAGAGGTTACTCCACCGAGAAGGAGGTTGCATTTTATCCGGATTTTCCGGGGCTTGATCTGCCGACGATCAAGGGATCGCCCACCTTAAGGGCACGCCAAGGAGTAGGGGCACGTTATCCCCAAACTTTGTAAATCCTCTTGTTAGCGTTTTGCATTTGGTCTTGGTTTAGGGCTTAGTTTTCCACATACTCTGTTTTCATTTTGCTTCTGCTGTGCTACTAACGCTTAGAGTGCAGAAAATCGAAAAGTGCTAAAGTTCATGCGTCTGGCTAATTCACCCCCCTCCTCTCTAGGCATCCAAGTTCTAACAAGTGGTATCAGTGCTTGGGGCTCTGTACAAGCGGATTAACAACCGAGAGCTGTCAACAATGGCCTTGAGAGAAGGTTTTAGCACCACCCGACCTCCCTTCTTCGATGGAGTAGATTTTCAATATTGGAGATCGAAGATGGAGTACTATCTAAAGATGGATATCAAAACTTGGTTCGCTGTGAAGGACGGCTTTACCCCTCCAAAGGATGATGAAGGCAAAGAATTGGAATCATGGCGTTGGTCGGCTGAGAAAACCCGAAAGAGTGAAGCCGACGCGAAGGCGGTGGTGACCCTACAATGTGGCATGAACAAAGACCAACTTATCAAGGTTGGTCTATTTACAAGTGCAAAAGATTTGTGGAACAAGCTCATCGAACTCCATGAGGGTACCCGAGACTCGAGAATCGCTAAGAGGGATTTGTTTCTCAACCAACTCCAAAACCTCTCCATGAAGGAGAATGAAACCGTAAGTGAGCTACATAGTAAGTTCAAGGAAGTCCTCAATGATCTCCACTCTATTGATGAAAAGGTCGAGAACCGCGACCTTGTGAGGTATGTGTTAAAAGCATTTCCAAGGAATGCTTTGTGGTCATCCATGGTGGATGCCTACAAAGTTTCCAAGGACTTATCAATTGTGAAGTTAGATGATTTATTTTGTGAGATGGAACTTCATGAAATGGCTAACAAAGGCCCCAAGGAAAAGGGGATTGCCTTAGTTGTAGGGGAGAAGACCAACAAGAAGAAGAAGGAGAAAAAAGTCTCCTCATCTTCATCTTCATCCGAATCCGAGTCCGAATCCAAGGAGGATGGCAGCGGCTCTTCTTCCTCTGAGATGACCAATTTCGTTAGATGGATGATGAGAAAGAGTCGTCGCTTCAAGGGTAAAGGTAACCCTAGTGAAGTTAAGCTTGATAAGACTAATATTACTTGCTATGAATGTAGTAAGAAAGGGCACTTCAAGAAGGACTGCCCAAAACTCAAGAAGAAGGAGGAGAAATCAAAGAAGAAGAAGAAGCCCTTGAAGGCCACTTAGGATGAATCCTCTTCAAGCTCATCCGAAGAAGAGAAGGATGAGAAGAGTACACGACATGTGGCGCTCATGGCATTGGAAGGAGAAGAGAGCAGTGATGAATCCTCCAACTCTTCAAACGTGACTTCATCATCTTCGGATGATGAAGAGGTAATCACTCCCGAACTAGATAAATGCTATAGAACAATTGCTTGTTTAACCGATTTCTTGAAAAAGTCAAAAGCAAAAATTAAATCATTGAAAATTGAAGTTGAACAATTGAAGTCCTCTAGGGATGAGGATGTTGATGATTTGCATGTTGAGATGTTAGAAGATGAAAATAAATCATTGAAGAGTGAAGTTGAGAGACTCAAGAGTGTTCTTGAGAAGTTCTCAACAAGCTCAAAGACCTTAGACATGATTTTCAATGCCCAAAGGGCGGTCTACAATAGGGCCGGTATTGGTTACCGACCCAAAGAACCATCATTTGTGTCCTTAATGTCTAGGACTGGTGTTAGACCAATTAAGACACCCAAGGTTTAAAGGAAAGTTGTCAAGGCATGGGTACCTAAGTCTTGTTTAGTAGGTGCTTTAGGTCCCAAGGTTTGGGTACCTAAATCTTCTATTTTTCGAATTGTGTAGGTTGTGATTGAGGGGCTGTTAGTGATATGAGAAAAGTGTCCTAAGGCAATCGCCTTATGATTGTAATCATTTATTTTAATAAATGAATATTCACTATTTGAGTATACATGTTTGTGTATTTGATTGAGATCTTAAACTCATTTACTGAATGTCTGCAATACAATTCACAACATGAGAGAATTTGTGATGAATTCACAACTAGTGATTATCTCTAGATGTGCAATTGTGAAGTATTAAAATTGTCCCTAGTCGATGAATTGATAAATACGGACACTATCAATTCTGTTGAGACTAGCATGGGCTATTCTCTAATCAACTGATTCTCACTGGCTGGTGACATTAACATGTCTGGAGATAAACATGAATGCTAGTTAAGGGAACTAATTCATTGGAGTGGCTGGCTATAAAACTTCATATGGTAATCTTCATATAGATATGTCAGTGAAGCTCTTACTGCAGCTTAAGTGCGATGTTCCTTTGACTTGCGGTGTTCAAGTCATCTTGGTCATGGAGACTTATACTTTGACATCTTAAGCAAGCATCTACATGGAGGTGTGGACCCAGGATGATTGGGTATAAGCCGAAGTGCCCGAAGATGTTTGAACAGCCTACAAAGGATTCACCACTCCTTGTGAGGAGATGTATACCCGAGGCCTATCGTCGGATTGTTACTCGAAGCCTCTGGCCAGAGCGTGACATGTTCAGAGTATGAATCTCTTAGACACATGAGAGTAATTAGAATCCGTAGGACGAGAAAACGTTACTTGGGCTAGGTGTGACGTAGTCAGCCTAGTGGGGATTGACACACATAGACCATGTCCTGAACCAAGTGGGTATAAGATGGTGAAGGGAATGAGGCATGATTCATTAAAGCTGCTGAAGGGTTTAAGAATTGTTTCTGAGGTCAACCGTTGATCTTTCGATAAATTGGGGATCATGATGTACTACTAGGTGCCACTCATGATCGTTCTATAATTGGTTAATTATAGACGACCAACATAAATCGAAAGCCTATTTAGTCACACGCACTACGAGTAATCCGAGAGATTTAAAACGAGTTGAAAATTGGATTTTCTAATCAAGAGAAATGAAGTTTGGTTGAGTCAAACGATAAGTCGAATCTGAAGTTTTCAGAGACGCATTGGAAGCGTAAAATGGCTAAGTCTTTTGAAGACTTAATAGATGAATTAAATGAGTTTAATTCATTGGGGCGTGGCTTGGATTGGCCGACCAAAGAGGGTCTCCACCCTTTTTGCTTGGCCGGCCACAACAAGGGGAGAAAACCAAATTGTTGGGTTCAATTTATAAAATAAACCAAGTGTGGTTTGTTTTATAAAATTATGGATGATAAAGAAATTTATATAAATAAATTTATATAAAAAATTTATATAAAAAATTTTATATAATGAAATTTATATATAGAAATTTATTTTTCATGGAAATTAAAATGAACCATGGATTGATTTTTTTTATTTTATAAAATCAATAATGGATTGATTTACCATGATAAATAAATTCATATAAAGAAATTTATATATAGAAATTTATTTTCATGGAAATTAAAATGAACCATGGATTGTTTTATTTTATTTTATAAAAACAGTAATGGATTGATTTACCATGATAAAGAAATTTATATAAAGAAATTTCTTTCCATAAGGAAAAAAGACTTGGTTGATTTTTATCATAAATTAAAATATGATTTTAACCATGACATAAAATCAAGACTTGGCATTGTGGAATAAATCATAGAAAATTTATATGATAAATTTTTTATGAAAATTTATTCCATAAGAAAAAGGGGACTTGGCGGTTGAGAGGCCACTATATAAAGAACCAAAGGCAATGTTGGAAATTAATCCAAGAGATCAAGGATTCTTGCCTAGGCTCTCTCCCTCTCCTCCCTTCTTCCCTTGGCCGACCACTCCCCTTTTCTCCCCTCTTCTTGCCGTGAGCACAAGGAGGAGCACCGAGGCAACTAAGTTCTTCCGTTGGGACGATCTTCCTCTCCGGCCATCAACACCTTGGGATTGGGCGCAAGTCTTCTTCCTCCTTCTCGCCGGAATTGTGATTCCGGCCAACCTTGGTGTTGAGTTTTTCCGATGTGATTACTTCTCTTGGTTTTTCTTGTCGCGTTCTCGGAGAATCTAGTAGTTCTCGAGAACACGAAACTCGTGGCTTTGCGAAGTCATCCCGAAGATACTCGGCGTGGACGCGAATAGAGGCGGAGCTTCCGAGGGACGCTTACGGTTGGATCTCGTCCCTTTCTTCGAGTTACACGAGGCAACACGTAAATTAGTTTACATTTCTGCAAAATTTTAAATATATGATCATGTCTACACAAGATAAGGTTGCATGCTTAGATGTGTGGTTGAATAATTTGAGAAATTATTTATGCTAAACTTTCCGCTACACGTAATTAATTTTAAAATTACGAACCCGCATCCATGTCAACATGCACCTAGTCCCAACAGTGTATCAGAGCCGGTTAGTGTTCGACATAATAATATAATTGTTTTGCGAAAAACTTTGTCATGATCTCAATTTTGGAAAATTTTCCAATTATGGAAACTTTCCAATTATGATAAATTTTAGTTTTAGGAATTTCAAAGTTTGGAAATCCTCTTGAAATTTCGCAAACTTTTAAAATATCTCAGTTTCTGAAATTTTATGATAATTGTGAAAACATTCCATTTTTGGAAACTTTTCAATTTTGGAAATTTCCTATTTTGGAAATATGTAAGTTTTCTTTGTACCAGAAACTTACAAATATTCTGAAAGCCTTTTATTTTTGGAAACTTTCCATTTATGGAAAGCTCACAATTTTGGGCACTTTCTTTCAAGAAAGTCAAGACAAATTTATGGAACATTAATTGACAATTAAATTCGAATTGGTTTTTAAATTATTAACAAAATTCTTTACTTTGGGGAGTGCCTCGGGGAGCCACCCAAATTAAAGTTAGTTGTTGTAATTTAATTTCCTATTTTGAATAAGAATTGTCAAGTTTAATTTGGCTACGCCTTAGGGAGCGGGCCAAATTAGATTTACGATAAATTTCTTTTCTTTGAGTATCTGAGCCTCGGGGAGCCACCCAAAGAAAACAATTTGTTGTAATTAATTATTCCATAAATAAAATATGTGATCAAATTTGGAAATTTTTGAGGTGATTCTCAAACGATAATTTCCTTATTTGATTTCTTACATATTGTTGTCTCCAAAATTAATTAGGAAAATTATTTCCTATAGAGTTTATTTCCTTAAATAAGATTTTCATGAAAATAATATGTGGTTAAATTAAGGGAATCTGTCTCTTAATTTAATAAGATTTGAATTAGAGAAATCAAAGTCTTAAACATATTATTTCTAAAATTGATTATGATAATTTAGGAAATTATTTCCCAAAACAATTCCTTAAATAAAGTATAAAATTAGAATTAGGAAATCCGGTTCCTATTCAATTAATGAGACTTGATAAATTAAGTCACATAGATACTTTATTAAGGAAATCGTTGGTACATGACATAATTATATGTCATGAATGTGCTTAGAAAGAAAAGGATGAGACCCAAAACCCGTTACAAAATATTAAGGCCAACACCTTCCATTAATATGGTTAGAACTGGAGTTTTGTTTCTCGTTTGGGTTGATGGACACATCCATGCCCAGCTTGAACCTCAGCATGATCAAACCATGGAATTAGTTTATGATTAATATAGTTGGAGTCAGAGGTCAATCCTTAGTTTTGGTTGTTGGACACATCCAAGCCTGACTAAACGGTTGAATGAGCTCCAACCATATTAAAACTATTTCTTGATTAATGGGTCAGCCTTAAGCTTGGAGCATCGATTTGTTATGCCACAGCCAAGGTCGATGTAAAGAGAGGTGCAGTTGGGTGCTATGTATATTGTTGCATACTTGTTAATGAGTTAGCAACCCAATGATTTATGCAAACATTCAATTAGTTGATAGCATAAAGTGATAGTTACATATATGTAATATGTAATCGGTATAATTACCTACCTTCATAGCTAAGAATAACTTGATGGCCACAGCCATGGTTGTTCTTATCTATGGTTGGATATCAACCTATTTGGAGATGTTCCTACTGTTAAATCCGACACTTTTGACTAGGTCTCGGTAATTTCTGAAGGATTACCGGGAAAAATGCCGACGTTTCTGGGTCCCTGGAGACAAACTTAGGGACCAAAATGTAATTAAACCAACAATTATAAGGACTAACTTGTAATCAAGTTTGAACCCTAGGGGTGGTTTTGTAATTAGATGAAACTGGGTTGGGCTAAAATGAAAAAGGGCGAGTATAAGAGGTTGATTAGGGCTCGGGCTCGTGCTTGTGTCTTCCTCCCCTCGCGAAGCCGCAGGCGCCGAACCCCCTTCTTCTTCTTCCCCTCTCACGTGACCTAGCCACAAGAGAAGCCCCCTCGGTTCTCTTCTCTCCGGCGAACCACACTCTCAGCACCGGTCGGAGACGGAGCTCCCATTTCCAAGATACCTAGCCCAGATTGTGAGTAGAAGCTAGGGATTTTGTTGCGGGCGATTTGAGGGTGGCAATAGACAATCGTCCGGCGATTCCCTCATGCTGTCGGAGCACCACCGAAGGTAAGCTAGGGTTGTCAGCCTGGGTTCTTTGAGTTGAGGTAATCAGATTAGTTTTTCCCCCTACTGAATCGAGCTATGCTCTCCAGCTGAGGACCGCCTGGTGAGTTGGGCCGGCGGTGAATCAGAGCGGAGGCTTGGTAGATCGAATTTAGAGTTGATTCCGAAACAAACAAGGACTGCCGCACCAAGGTAAGTATCAGTTTCGATTCTGAACGAGATTGATCAGCTTGGATGCTAGGTTTTGTGTTTGATTGGGCTTGTTTTCGGTTTTGCCCTGGATCGGATGTGGTTCCTTGTGTTTTCACGTTCCATGTGATGCTTTAATGTAATTGGAGCTTGATTGGAATTTTTGCAGCAACCCTCTCCTCTTGGTAGTTATCGGCAGGTGAGTGAGGCCTGTGCCCATTCACTGGGTTTATTGGAAATAGTTGCCGTGAAGCTGTGCCAGGGCAGGTAAGGTTGAATTGGTTGTGTTGTGATGGGGGGATACTTCGAATTGAATGTGTAGGGTTGTCTTGTTGCTATAGGTCGGAGTGTAACCCCTGTTCTGATTCCACGCAGCTGAGGAAGAAGTGATTGGAGGTAAGAGATGTTTCCTCTATCTGCTACTTCTGTTCATTGTTCTGTGAAAGGGAGTTGCTTCTTAGCTGCCCTATTGTTCTTTTGGAAGTTAGCTGTGGCATTGATGTTGATATGGGATTAGCTAGTTGTGGCTATTTTTGTTCATTTGGAACAATAAGTAATTATCTGATTGATTTCAAAAATTAGATTTGGATTGAGATTAGGTTTAATAAGAGATTTAAACCTAATAACTTAGCCGTGATAAATTTGAGTTCAAAGTAAACCTAAAATGAATGTAATCCTAATTATGCGAGGTAATTAGGAATCTAATCATTTAATTAGGAAATTAAATGAAACGGGATAATTAGGACAATCCTAATTAATTAAGACAGCTCGTTTAGCTATAGATTTTATATTAATGAAGCTAAACAATATGCCTTTGATACAGGGCATTGATTGAATTTATCATTGATTATCAGACGGGAGGTTCTTTCGGATACGAGCATCTTACGATTGAGGCGGGTACCCTTTGACTTATCCCTTATGATATTGTCATATTGTTATGCATAGACTGTTATAGATAGCAGTAAGATTTTACGCTATCCTTGCTTCTTATTCTTGTTCTGGATACTTGTTGTTTATCCCTGAGTTATCATGTTGTTGGTTCCCTTCAGTCTCAGGTATTGTCATATCTATATGTATGCTTAGATATCGGGATGTACCTCTTGCACTTGACCTTGAGAGATCTGTAGTTTCAGGCCAGTATACCTTGTAGGTTACCTGTATTTCCTATTGTAGGATTTCAGACTGAGACCTAGTATACTGAGGACTTGGGGAGGGAGGTATGTGTATCTATCATACACCATCCTTGCACTGTTGCATGCCGGCGATCAGCGACTCCCTTGTGGTTGAGCCTAATCGTCTTCCGGTACATGATATCCACGCACGACCACTCATGGGTTAGTGGATACCGTAGATGTGTGCATTTGCCCTATATTGCTCCGTTCGGCCACTATGAGGAGGGTGAGCGCGGGCGTGGTAGCAGCCAAGGGTCCCTTCTCGTACTGAGCCATGAGGAGATGAGAGCGGAGCTCCCCCATTGCTTGGGGTAGGGGGGTGGTCCCCCGCCAGCATCCTGTCCACCTGGTCACTCAGGAGCAGTGATGGCAGGGTGCGTACAGTTTGTCACAGCTCTACCCACGCGGACGTCGTGGACGATATCCTGACTGGGACTAGGGGTGACACATGTCATTGCACCATGTGCATACTTTGCATCGTGCATTGTTTGCTGCACTTGATTCTTGCACTTGTTTGACATTGCATATACTGGAGACTTGTTATCCTGCTTATATGTCTATTATTGTTCCATTTGATATTTATTACCCTCTTTCCAGGTTAGATAGATTCAGGTATGTATCTACTCAGTATCTTCAGTACTTGTCTTTCCCTATTGTTGATATGCGACTGTATTGGCGGAACTCTTGTTGTTAGTATAACTTTCTATGCATATCTGTTGGGTATTCGCTGAGTTATGGACTCACCCCGTTGCCATATATTTTTATTTCAGGGTGATGCCTGCCAGGAGATCCTTAGCCGCCAGTCCCCAGCTCTAGAGGAGCTTTATTTGGTTTTGATTTTTGTGTTGTTTTGCTTATGGACCCTGTAATATTTTCTATGCTTCCATTGCTATGTTTTGGATATGTATTCATGTTTTATTCGATGGTATTGTACTTTTGAGTCCTATGTTGGACTTCGTTTGGTTTTGGCTTGGTTCCTGTCCCCTGGCAGCTCAGGTGAGTTCGGATTTTGGTTTTACGACGTATTAGTCATATATGCAGTTATATATGTGTGGATTGGAGGCCTGAGGCCCTTTAAACTGCGTGGTTGTGTTATATTATCTGTGTGTATGTGTAAATTGTCCGCCGAACAGGGGAGGTGCTGTCCGATTTTATATTGGAACAGCGGCTCCTGGGTCTCGGGGCGTGACACCTACGATCTCCCAAATTGATGAAAAGGGTTATTCAATTCGAAAAATAAATATGATTTAATGAATGTATATTGATGCATTCTTTATCATTCTTATCACATAAACTCAATTTGTATTTCTAGGATAATCACCTGATCATGTCTTCTCTGAATTTGCGTTCCATTTTGGACACCAATAAGTTAACTAAGGACAAAAGGATTGAAAAGACACCAAAAGGCACTTGTCGTCACTGCGGTAAGGAGGGCCACTGGCGAAGAAACTGTAAGATTTATCTTGAGTCCTTGAAGAAGAAGGTATCCGATGCCCCATCCTCTTCAGACATCTTCGTAATTGAATGTCACTCTATTTTCTCGTACACCTGGGTACTTGATACTGGGTGTAGCTCACATATATGTAATGACATACAGGGGCTAAGGAATAAAAGAAGACTTGTCAAGGGAGAAGCGAATTTGCGAGTTGGAAATGGAGCAAAGATTGCTGCCATTGCCATCGGAACATATTTGCTAAAGCTCCCTACTGGACTTGTCTTAGAATTGGATAATTGTTATTTTGTTCATTCATTAATAAAGAACATTATATGTAGTTCATGCTTGAATGAAAAGGGTTACCATTTAACTTTTAGTAACAATTGTTGTTACATAACTTTAAATGGTGTTCTTTATGGGACCGGAACTTTATGCAATGGTATCTACACGTTAGATTTATCTAATGACGTTTTCAATATTGAAGTTAACAACAAACGTGCTCAAATAGATAATCAAATAGACTCTTATACGTGGCATTGTCGTCTTGGCCATGTAAGCAAGAAACTCATGACCAAATTACACCGATGTGGAATTCTGGAATCATTTGAACCTGGTTCATTTAATACATGCGAATCATGCTTAAAAGGCAAGATGACCAAGTTACCCTTTTCCGAAAAAGGTAAACCAGTGGGAGAATTGCTTGGTCTAATACATACTGATGTATGTGGACCAATGTCAACTCTTGCATAAGGAGGCTATAGCTACTTCATTACCTTTATCGATGATCACTCACGATTCGGGTATGTGTTCTTAATGAAACACAAATCTGAAGCTTTTGAGAAATTTAAAGAATTCAGAAGTGAAGTAGAGAAACAGCTTGGCAAAAGTATTAAGATACTTTGATCCGATCGGGGTGGTGAATACTTGAGTCAAGAGTTTCAAGATTATCTTAGGGACAATGAGATATTGTCTTAATGGACTCCGCCGTATACACCATAGCATAATGGTGTATCTGAGAGGCGTAACCGAACCTTAATGGACATGATTAGATCTATGATGAATCATGCAACTCCTCCAAAATCCTTTTGGGGATATGCGCTTAAGACAACTGTTTACTTGCTAAACAGAGTCTCGACCAAGGTAGTCTCTACTACTCCATATGAGACGTGGAATAGTAAGAAACCTCATTTATCTCACCTAAAGATATGGGGTTGTCCTGCTTATGTGAAGCGGACTATATCAGACAAATTGGATGCTAAGTCTGATAAATATCTATTTATTAGATACCCTAAGGAAACAAAGGGTTACCAATTTTATCATCCCTTGGAATAAAAGGTGTTTGTTTCAAGGCATGTTGTATTTCTAGAAAAAGAATTTCTTTTACAAGAAAACTGTGGGAGTGGCATTGACCTTGAAGAAGTTCAAGAAATTCCAATAGACATTACAGAGACACCTAGTCTAGACCCACAACCAATAACTCATAATTATGAGCTATCAGTTGAACCTAAAACAACACCACTTCTTCGTAGGTCTGATAGGACACGCAATATTCCAGAGAGATACGAATTTCTCATAAGTGAATAGAACAACGTGTTACACATTAACAATGACGAACCTATCAGTTATGAAGATGTTCTGAAAAATTCAGAAAGGGATAAATGGCTTGAAGCCATGAAGTCGGAAATGGATTCCATGTAGGAAAATCAAGTATGAGACTTGGTTAACCCACCTGAAGGGATTAAGCCCATAGGGTGCAAGTGAGTTTTCAAGAAGAAAACCGACATGGAAGGTAATGTTGTTACCTTTAAGGCTAGATTAGTGGCAAAAGGATATCGTCAGAAACAAGGAATTGATTATGACGAAACCTATTCGCCAGTAGCTATGCTTAAATCCATTCGGATGCTCTTGCCATAGCAGCTCATTATGATTATGAGATATGGCAAATGGATATGAAAACAACTTTCCTTAATGGAAACCTACTTGAGGATGTATACATGATACATCCTGAAGGTTTCACATCGGTTGTTAAAACCAAAGTATGCAAGCTTCGACGATCCATATATGGACTAAAGCAAGCATCCAGGAGCTGGAACATCCGTTTTGATGAGACAATCAAAGAGTTTGATTTCTCACAAAATCCTGACAAACCTTGTGTGTACAAGAAGGTTAGTGGGAGTGCAGTCGTATTCCTAGTGTCATATGTCGATGACATATTACTTATAGGAAACGATATATCTGTCTTACAATCAGTTAAAATTTGGTTGTCCAAAACTTTCTCCATAAAAGACCTGGGAGAAGCAACCTATATCCTTGGGATTAGAATCTATAGAGATAGATCAAAACGGTTGCTTGGTCTTTCGCAGTCTACATATATAGACCGAGTGCTAGAAAGGTTTAGCATGTCGGAATCCAAGAAAGGTTACCTTCCCATCAGGCATGGGATCAACCTTTCGAAGTCTATGTGTCAGCGCACAGAAGACGAGAGGATTTGCATGAATAAGATTCCTTATGCATCCGCGATAGGGTCTATCATGTATGCTATGTTATGTACTAGGCCCGATGTATCGTGCTCTGAGCGTCACAAGCAGATACCAGTCTGATCCAGGATTGGATCATTGGGCGGCTGTCAAGACAATCCTCAAGTACTTAAGAAGAACTAAGGATTTGTTCCTAATATATGGAGAAGGTGATATGGTAATACGTGGGTATACAGATGCCAGTTTCCAGACAGATAAGGATTGTTGGGACCGGGTGCATGTTGACAAGAATACGGGTTCGTAAAATTTTAAATTTTTACGTGCAGCGGAAGAATTAGCATAAAATAATTTCTTAAATTATTTTAACCACGTATCTAGCATGCAACCTTATGAAGTGTGGACATGATCATAAATTAAAACTTTGCGGAAAAGTAAACTAATTTACTTTGTACCTCGCGTAACTCGAAGAAAAGGGACGAGATCCAACCGTAGCGTCCCTTGGAAGCTTCGCCTCTATTCGCGTCCACGCCGAGTTCTCTTCGGGATGACTTCGCAAAGCCACGAGTTTTGTGCCGACGAGAACTATTAGATTCTCTAAAGGCACAACTAGAACAACAAGGGAAAAGAATGGAAACTAACCAACAAGAAACGGAATCTAAATTCCGGGAAGAGAGGAGTTGCAATCCGCTTCTTCTTCTTCTTGTTTGGCTCCTTCTTGGTGATCCTTGCTCACGCCAACCCTTGGAAGGGTGAGGGTGCGCCGGCCCTAGGTTGGACAAGGGGCGCCGGCCCTAAGAGTGGCAAGGGGCGCCGGCCCTAGGAGGGAAGGAGAAGGAGAGGAAGAGAATAAGAGAGAGAGAGGGAGAGAATTAGGGTGTGTTTGGTTTAGCCATTTTCCATTTTCATTTTCTATTTTCTCAGAAAATGCTGTTTGGTTTGTCATTTTCTATTCTCATTTTCTGGAAAAGGAGAGATCATTTTCTGAGAAAATAGAAAATGACAAAATGTCATTTTCTAGAGAAGAGAGAATGCGGCAGTAGAAAAATGGAAAACGCGGTGGAAACTGGAAAATGCGATCCTCGCTCGCCGCTTGAAGTCTCGCCCGAGACCCCTCGCCGCTCGAACCCTCGAACCCTCGAAACCCCTCATCGCCGCTTGAAGTCTCGCCCCTCGACCCCTCGCCACTTCTCCTCTGTTCCTTCCCCCAACGTGTCTCCCTCCACGCCCTCTCCGTGTCTCTGCTTCGATCTCGATGAAGACGCTTGCGAAGGATTTGCAAAATCCTCACCCCATCTTCCTAGAAGTAGCGTTGGCCTCGGTTCTCCAAAGAGAATGTCGATCCCAACTCCACTACGTCGGAATCATCTCCTTTCCGGTCTCTGTCAGGAACCAGAGCCCACTCCCTCTCAAACCGTCGATCCCGAGGTGCATAGTGGCAACCCTCTCAAACGGAAGCTGACCTTGGAAACACTCGCTGNAGAAAATAGAAAATGACAAAATGTCATTTTCTAGAGAAGAGAGAATGCGGCAGTAGAAAAATGGAAAACGCGGTGGAAACTGGAAAATGCGATCCTCGCTCGCCGCTTGAAGTCTCGCCCGAGACCCCTCGCCGCTCGAACCCTCGAACCCTCGAAACCCCTCATCGCCGCTTGAAGTCTCGCCCCTCGACCCCTCGCCACTTCTCCTCTGTTCCTTCCCCCAACGTGTCTCCCTCCACGCCCTCTCCGTGTCTCTGCTTCGATCTCGATGAAGACGCTTGCGAAGGATTTGCAAAATCCTCACCCCATCTTCCTAGAAGTAGCGTTGGCCTCGGTTCTCCAAAGAGAATGTCGATCCCAACTCCACTACGTCGGAATCATCTCCTTTCCAGTCTCTGTCAGGAACCAGAGCCCACTCCCTCTCAAACCGTCGATCCCGAGGTGCATAGTGGCAACCCTCTCAAACGGAAGCTGACCTTGGAAACACTCGCTGAGAGCAATGGGCCTCCTTCCATGCCGTCAGATTCCGGTGTTCAGGTTGGATATGTTGTCTAGAGATCATGTGAAACTGTTGGTCAATGTTTTTGTTTGAAAGGCAAATTTTCCATTGATTGCATAAGGTGGTTGTGCGAATGCGTCCTCCAAGCAAGGAAGAAGAATACAGAGACATGATCATAGAAAAGATTTCCTCAAACTCTGTCTCGATCCTTGACCACACATTTACCTTTGATTCCGTAGCTAATAATTTACTTGCTTGGTAGAGTTTCATTTGAATCCATTATTTTGAATGTTGGACAAAAGCAATATTTGATGTCAAGATGTATACAATTAGTGACAGACTGACAGTGGTATATAAATATGTTCTACGAATTAAATGCAAACTTCTACTTATTATCACTTGTTCTGGTTATTTTGTTCGAAAACTGTTTTGATGTTCGAAAACTTCTACTTATTATCACTTATTATCACTTATTAAATATTATTTCTAAAAATAATTATAATATTGCACCGATTTTTATTTTTTAAAAAATTATTTTATTTATAATTTTCAATATTAACATACCAAACGCATTTTCTAATTTTCTTTTCTAGAAAATAGAGTTACAGTATATCATACCAAACGCATTTTCCGTTTTCTGAAAACTAGATCAGAAAATAGAAAACAGAAAATAGAAAATGGAAAATAAAAAATAGAAAACATTTTCCAAACCAAACGCCCCCTTAATCTCTTGATTACTCTATTGATTAAGGAATTCAAGCCTAGCCTTGGTTCCTTTATATAGTAACCTCTCCCTTACCAAGTCTCTCTCTTAACGGAATTTTCATAAGAAATTTATCCTATAAATTCTCTTATTAATTATTCCGTTTAAGCCAAGTTTTATTATAACTAACTTTATAATAAAACAAATATCTTCTCTCCTTTTATTATGGAATAAATTTCATAAGAAATTTATAAACTTTCTTATTATGGAAAAATCAATTCATTATTGATTTTATAAAATTAAAATAAACCATTTCATGGATCATTTTAATTTCCATAAAAAGAATAAATTTATATAAATTTATTTATATAAATTTCTTTATACAAATTTATTTATCCATAATTCATAAAACAAATCGCGCTAGATTTATTTTATTAATTAAACCAAATAAATTGGTTTATCCTCCTTTTAATGGCCGACCAAACCAAAGGGGGTTGGCACCATCTTTGGCCGGCCAGATCGAGCCTAACCGATCGCGAATTAAACTCATTTAATTCGTCCAATAAGCCTTCAAAAGACTTAGCCATTTTAAGTTTCCGTTGCGCCTCTGATTAACTCAGATTCGACTTATTTCTCTTGATTGGAAAATCCAATTTTTAACCCGTTTTAAATCCCTTGGATTACTCGTAGTGCGTGTGACTAAATAGGCTTTCGATTTATGTTGGCCGTCTATAATCAACGAATTATAGAACGATCATGAGTGGCACCTAGTAGTACATCATGACCCCCAATTAATCGAAAGATCAACGGTTTGACCTCAGAAGTAATTCTGAATCCTTTCAGCAGCTCTAATGAATTGTGCCTCATTCCCTTCACCATCTTATACCCACTTGGTTCAGGACACGCTCTATGTGTGTCAGTCCCCACTAGGCTGACTACGTCACACCTAGCCCAAGTAATGTCTTTCTCGTCCTTTGGATTTCTAATTACTCTCATGTATTTAAGAGACTCGCACTCTAAACATGATATGCTCTGGCCAGAGGCTTTGAGTAACAATCCGACGATAGGCCTGGGTATACATCTCCTCGCAAGGAGTGGTGAATCCTTTGTAATCTATTCAAACATCTTCAGGCACTTCGGCTTATACCCAATCATCCTGGGTCCACACCTCCATGGAGATGCTTGCTTAAGATGTCAAAGTATAAGTCTTCATGACCAAGATGACTTGAACACCGCAAGACAAAGGAACATCGCACTTAAGCTGCAGTAAGAACTTCATTGACAAATCTATATAGATTACCATATGAAGTTTTACAGCTAGTCACTCCAATGAACTAGTTCCCTTAACTAGCATCCATGTTTGTCTCCGGACATCCCAATGTTAACAGCCAGTGAGAATCAGCTGATTAGAGAATAACCCATGTTAGTCTCAACAGAATTGATAATGTCCATTTTTATCAATTCATCGACTAGGGATATTTTCAATACTTCACAATTGCACATTTATAGATAATCACTAGTTGTGATCTCATCACAAATTCTCTTATGCTGTGAATTGTATTGCGGACATTCAGTAGATGAGTTTAAGATCCCAATCAAATACACAAACATGTATACTCAAATAGTGAATTATCATTTATTAAAATTAATGTTTACAATCATAAGGCGATTGCCTTAGGACACTTCTCTCATATCACTAACAAGGATGACTCCAAATCTCAGTCTGGATACGTATTTATTTTGAATGGAGACGCAATAAGTTGGAAAAGTTCCAAACAAGACACCGTACCGGATTCTACCACGGAAGAGGAATATATTGCAGCTTCGGAATCAGCAAAGGAAGCAGTTAGGATCAAGAAGTTTGTCTAAGAACTTGGTGTGCTTCCAACCATTGATGAAGCAATACCGGTTTATTGTGACAACAATGGAGCTATTGCACAAGCAAAGGAACCAAGGTCTCATCAGCGATCCAAACATGTGCTTCGCCGCTATCATTTGATCAGAGAGATTATAAGTAGGAATGATATACAAATTGAGAAAATTCCCACTGAAAGGAATTTAGCGGATCCTTTAACTAAAGCCTTGCCTCAAAGCAAGTTTGAGGGTCATATTAGAGCCTGTGGTATTAGATACCGTAGCGATTGACATTAGGCCAAGTGGGAGTTTGCTAGTGATATGAGAAAAGTGTCCTAAGGCAATCGTCATTTGATTGTAATCATTTATTATAATAAATGAATATTCACTATTTGAGTATACATGTTTGTGTATTTGATTGAGATCTTAAACTCATTTACTGAATGTCCGCAATACAATTCACAGCATGAGAGAATTTGTGATGAATTCACAACTAGTGACTATCTTTACATGTGCAATTGTGAAGTATTGAAATTGTCCCTAGTCGATGAATTGATAAATACGAACACTATCAATTCTGTTGAGACTAGCATGGGTTATTCTCTAATCAGCTGATTCTCACTGGCTGGTGACATTGAGATGTCCGGAGATAAACATGAATTCTAGTTAAAGGAACTAGTTCATTGGAGTGACTGGCTGTAAAACTTCATATGGTAATCTACATATACATAGTCAGTGAAGTTCTTACTGCAGCTTAAGTGCGATGTTCCTTTGACTTGCGGTGTTCAAGTCATCTTGGTCATGGAGACTTATACTTTGACATCTTAAGCAAGCATCTCCATGGAGGTGTGGACCCAGGATGATTGGGTATAAGCCGAAGTGCCCGAAGATGTTTGAACAACCTACAAAGGATTCACCACTCCTTGCGAGGAGATGTATACCCGAGGCCTATCGTCGGATTGTTACTCGAAGCCTCTGTCCAGAGCGTGACATGTTCAGAGTATGAATCTCTTAGACACATGAGAGTAATTAGAATCCATAGGACGAGAAAACGTTACTCGGGCTAGGTGTGACGTAGTCAGCCTAGTGGGGACTGACACACATAGACCATGTCCTGAACCAAGTGGGTATAAGATTGTGAAGGGAATGAGGCACGATTCATTAAAGCTGCTGAAGGGTTTAAGAATTATTTCTGAGGTCAACCGTTGATCTTTCGATTAATTGGGGATCATGATGTACTACTAGGTGCCACTCATGATCGTTCTATAATTGGTTAATTATAGACGGCCAACATAAATCGAAAGCCTATTTAGTCGCACGCACTACGTGTAATCCGAGGGATTTAAAACGAGTTGAAAATTGGATTTTCCAATCAAGAGAAATGAAGTTTGGTTGAGCCAAACGATATGTCGAATCTGGATTTTTCAGAGACGCATCGGAAGCGTAAAATGGCTAAGTCTTTTGAAGACTTAATAGATGAATTAAATGAGTTTAATTCATTGGGGCGTGGCTTGGATTGGCCGACCAAAGAGGGTCTCCACCCTCTTTGCTTGGCCGGCCACAACAAGGGGAGAAAACCAAATTGTTTGGTTCAATTTATAAAATAAACCAAGTGTGGATTGTTTTATAAAATTATGGATGATAAAGAAATTTATATAAAGTAATTTATATATAGAAATTTATTTTTCATGAAAATTAAAATGAACCATGGATTGGTTTATTTTATTTTATAAAATCAATAATGGATTGATTTACCATGATAAATAAATTCATATAAAGAAATTTATATAAAGAAATTTATTTTTCATAGAAATTAAAATGAACCATGGATTGGTTTATTTTATTTTATAAAATCAATAATAGATTGATTTACCATGATAAAGAAATTTATATAAAGAAATTTATATAAAGAAATTTCTTTCTATAATAAAAAAAGACTTGGTTGATTTTTATGATGAATTAAAATATGATTTTAACCATGATATAAAATCAAGACTTGGCATTGTGGAATAAATCGTAGAAAATTTATATGATAAATTTCTTATTAAAATTTATTCCATAAGAAAAAGGGAACATGGCGGTTGAGAGGCCACTATATAAAGAACCAAAGGCAAGGCTTGGAAATTAATCCAAGAGATCAAGGATTCTTGCCTAGGCTCTCTCCCTCACCTCCCTTCTTCCCTTGGCCGGCCACTCCCCTTTTCTCCCCTCTTCTTGCCGTGAGCACAAGGAGGAGCACCGAGGCGACTAAGTTCTTCCGTTGGGACGATCTTCCTCTCCAGCCATCATCACCTTGGGATTGGGCGCAAGTCTTCTTCCTCCTTCTCGCCGGAATTGTGATTCCGGCCAACCTTGGTGTTGAGTTTTTTCGATGTGATTACTTCTCTTGGTTTTTCTTGTCGCGTTCTCGGAGAATCTAGTAGTTCTCGAGAACACGAAACTCGTGGCTTTGCGAAGTCATCCTGAAGATACTCGGCGTGGACGCGAATAGAGGCGGAGCTTCCGAGGGACGCTTATAGTTGGATCTCGTCCCTTTCTTCGAGTTACACGAGGTAACACGTAAATTAGTTTACATTTCTGCAAAATTTTAAATATATGATCATGTCTACACAAGATAAGGTTGCATGTTTAGATGTGTGGTTGAATAATTTGAGAAATTATTTATGCTAAACCTTTCGCTGCACGTAATTAATTTTAAAATTACGAACCCGCATCCATGTCAACATGCACCCGGTCCCAACAGGGGGAGCATCTATCAACTTGGTTCGTTGATAGTAGATGCTCCAAACACATGACTGGTGATAAATCGTTATTTACTACCTTTCAATGCAAGAATATAGGTAATGTTTCCTTTGGTAATAATGGTAGTCTTAAGGTCATAGGCATAGGAGACATTCAAATATCCGAATGTCTTAGAATTAAAAATATCCTTCTAGTCAAGGGGATGACATTTAATCTCCTAAGTGTCAGTCAATTGTGTGACACGTGTTACACTATTGATTTTCAATCAAGTCAATGTCTAGTTAGACAACATGACACATTGGACATAGTACTAGTAGGAACAAGAATAGATAACATTTACCAAGTATCCTTTAAAAGTGCTACTAATGCTCTTGCTAAGTGTTTCATGTCAAAAGAAGAGGAGTCCACCCTTTTGCACCGGAGACTAGCACACGTGAACATGAAGAATATCCGGAAGTTGGCCAACAAGGGTTTAGTCCGTGGCTTACCGAGCATCAAGTATGAAAAGGACAAACTTTGTGATGTATGTCAAATGGGTAAGCAAACAAAATCTGCACATAAAGGTAAAAGCGCAGTAATTACTTCTACCACTTGGATTTACTTCATATGGACTTGTTTGATTGTAGCACTATTATATCCTTGAATGGAAGTTGATATTGCTTTGTTATCATTGATGATTTCACTAGATATACATGGACTTATTTTCTTAAATATAAGGACCAAACCTTAGATGTTTTCATTTCTTTTTGTAGAAGAGTTGAAAATGAGAAATCATCAACCATTAAGACAATTAGAAGTGATCATGGAGGTGAATTTCAAAACCAATGATTTTTAGAGTTTTGTCAAGATAGAGGGTATAGACATGAGTTCTCTACTCCTAGAACACCACAACAAAATGGTGTTGTAGAGAGTAAGAACCGTGTTTTACAAGAGGCTACACGAAGCATGCTCAATGAGTACTCATTACCGAGTTACTTATGGGTTGAAGCTGTGAACACAGCTTGCTATGTGCAAAATCGAGTCCTCATACATAGATTCTTAGGTAAGACTCCTCATGAACTTTGGTTTGGGAAACCACCTACGGTTAAACACCTTAGGGTGTTTGGTTGTAAGGTGTTTATTCTAAACACCAAGGACCATCTTGGAAAGTTCATGGCAAAGGCTGATGAAGGGATACTAGTCGGGTACTCCCTAGTTAGCAAAGCCTACCGAGTCTACAATAAGAAATCTAGATTGGTTGAAGAATCTTCTGATGTTGTTTTTGAAGAAATTCCAAAAGCAAATGATCAACCAGAAGCTGTCGAAGGACTCCAATTCGAACTTAGGAAACTAGGTTTGAATGAAACTCCAAGTGTTGTTGATGGTGATGAATCCGATGACGGTGAACCTTGACAACCCACAGTTCAATCGGATCCTGAGGCTGAGATTGTGTCTAGTGATGTCATTCAAGATGCACCACCAACACCAAGGCAAACTAGATTAGCCTCTAGTTACCCCCAAGACCAAATTGTTGGAGACATCTACCATGGGGTTAGGACTAGATCATTCTTTAGGAATAAGGCTAATGAAGTTGCCCTAATTTCCGAAATTGAACCTAGAAAAATTGATGAAGCATTAAATGATCCCGATTGGATCATTGCGATGCAAGATGAGCTAGGTCAATTCGCAAGAAGTCAAGTTTGAGACTTAGTCCCTAGACCTAAGAAGACCACCATCATTGTAACCAAATGGGTCTTCAAAAATAAGTTGAACCATAAGGGAGAAATCATAAGAAACAAGGCACGCTTAGTAGCCAAGGGCTACAGTCAAGTTGAAGGCCTTGATTACGATGAGACCTATGCTCCTGTGGTACGATTAGAATCCATCTGATTGATGCTTGCATTTGCGACACATCGTGGTTTCAAATTATATCAAATGGATGTCAAATCGGCCTTCTTAAATGGTTTAATAAGAGAAGAAGTCTATGTCGAACAACCTCCGGAGTTTGAGAGTTCCGAATTTCCAAACCACGCGTTCAAGCTCAAAATGGCACTCTATGGCCTTAAACAAGCACCCCGAGCTTGGTATGAGCGGTTGTCGACATTTCTAATTGAGAAAGGCTTTATTAGAGGCCAAATAAATCCTACACTATTTCTACGAAGAGATGGTGACGATATATTTGTAGCCCAAGTGTATGTCGATGACATAATTTGTGGCTCAAACAACAAAGGCTATTTGAATGAGTTTATTGGACACATGGAGAGTGAGTTCGAAATGAGTCTAGTGGGAGAGTTGACTTTCTTCCTTGGACTTGAAATCAAGTAAACTCGTGATGGAATCCATGTGCACCAATCAAAGTATACTCAAGAAATGCTTCGAAAATTTAACATGAGTGATTCAAAGGAGGTAACCACTCCCATGGCTACGAACACAAGATTAGACAATGATGAGAGTGGTAAACCTGCTGATTTGACTCAATACCGAAGCATGATAGGTAGCCTGCTATACCTCACAGCTAGTCGACTTGATATACTTTATGCTGTGGGTATGTGCTCTAGGTATCAAGTATGTGTCAAGGAATCTCACTTAATCGCTGTTAAGAGAATTTTGAGATATCATAAAGGCACAATTGGAGTTGGTCTTTGGTACCCCCGTACCGAGTCATTTGACCTAATTGGCTATACTGATTCCGACTATGCTGGATGCAAGTTGGACTAGAAAAGCACTAGTGGGGGCTGCCAATTCCTAGGTTCATCATTAGTTAGTTGGTCAAGTCGGAAGCAACATTGTGTTGCTCTCTCCATGACCGAGGTAGAGTATATCGCCATGGGAGAGAGTGTGTCACAATTGTTGTGGATGATTCATACATTAGAGGACTATGGATTAAGTTACAAGGGTGTGCAAGTGTTCTGTGACAACATTAGCACGATCAATCTAACAGAGAATCCAGTCCATCACTCTAGGACTAAGCATATTGAAGTGCGTCACCACTTCATTAGAGATCATGTATCTAGAGGAGATATTGTACTCTCTCATGTAGAGTCAAAATCAAATCTAGCTAACATTTTCACTAAACCACTCCCCGAAAATGAGTTTAGCTTCTTAAGAAGGGAGTTGGGAATGTGTCGCGCTTCGTAGGATCTAAAAGCATTCAAAACCCTTCATGTTCATTTAAAATTGTTGGGTAACAATTGGGTAACTTGGGGATAGCTCACACAAACTATAAGGTTCAACAAAACGTTTTTGTTTGCTAGAAATGGGGTGAGATGCTAGGATCAACTTAATTTCTCAAAATGTCAATGCATCCCTTGAGAAATTTGGTTGACGAGATAAAAATCACTACGGTGACCAAGTATGGGGAAAACCAATGCATAACATATGTGTACTTGGCTCCATGATCATACTTGGACATTCCAATCAAGGAAACTTGATTGGAAACTTAAATTTGGTACAAACTTGCTTGAAATTGCTTGTATTTTTGTTGATTGAGTTTGACTCCACTTGGGTGGAGCAAAATGATTTGTCAAAACCATAAGGACCTTTGATCCTTGTTAAAGAATCAATTTTAGTCAAGGGATCACTTCCAAGTTCGATAATCTTCATCAGATCTTATCAAAAATTGTTTGGAAGTCTGAAACTGAAAGTTTCAGATCACATCAGGAAATTTTTGATATCCTGATCGGTCGGCCGATCGATCAGGCGATGATTGATCAGTCAGCGGACCGATCAGGAACTCCTACGTCCAAATCCATGAAAACACTCTGTGGTGTCCTGGATCGGTCCCCGTACTGATCTGGCCCTACCTGTGGTGATCGGTCCACCGACCGATCAGAGAGGTCACAGAATACTTTGCAAAATTTGTCCAAACATTCTGTGTTGGCCAGGATCGGTCCACAGACCGATCTGGCCACTGTGGTGATCGGTCCAAGGACCGATCAGGAGGCTTACAAAATGCCTCCCAAACCTTCTGTTCGCTTCCTGATCGATCAGCCGATCGATCAGGAGCCTGCCTGATCGGTCACTCACCCATCAGGACCAGGCCAGTCTGATCATGCTAGAGCCTGATCAGTCTGGGCGCTCTCAGATCGAACGGTGATCCGTTCAGTTGCATTAAATTGCGGTTGGTGGACCGATCCACCAATCGATTAAATTCGACTAAATCCTTCATTCCCCAAGCCCTAGCGTCGAAACTCACTTCTTGCGCATCCTCATCCTGTGCATGAGCCTTCCCTGCGTCTTCTTCTTCCTCTTGCGTGTGAGCTTTTGTGTGCGTGAGTTCCTGAAAGTTCAGCAAGGAGATTTTGGTTCCCTGTGAGCTCTTCTCCTTCCCGGGCGCGTGCGTTCTTGCTATGTTTCCCTGCGAGTTCTTCTCTTTTCTTCTCGATCGACGTGATGGCACCAAAGTAAGCTTTTTGTGCGATTTTCTTTTGGTGTTTATCATTTTTATAGTTATCAATCATATATTTGCGCTAACCATGTTGTTTCTTATGGTGTTGTCGTTTTGTGTTGTGACCCTACTCTTACCGTGACCTTCCTTGCCATGACCTTTCAATTTTACTAATTAAACCTCATCTCACTTGATCAACTCCTTGGTTTGTAACTTGATCAATACCTTATCTTTATGTTCACTTCTTTACTCTTACCGTGACCTCCCTTGCCTTAACCCTTATGTTCCCTGATTGGTTCATTGATTACACCTTGTCTTGACCAATTTGATCAAACCTTACTTTTGCGATTCCTTAATCTATGTCATGATTATGTTCATTCGATTTACTTATCTTGATCAAATTGATGCCATGATCTATTCAAATCCTTTAGAAAATCATCTACGGGAAAAGAACCCATGGAGGGGAGCTCAAAGGGCAAAGGCCCTTCTTCTTCAGCGCCCTCCCGAAGGCCTCAGCCTTCGTCAAGTTCTCGTTTCCCTAACGCTGCTTGCGAGCAAGCGTTCCAATCTCGCACCTTCAAGTTACTTTCCTACCGGTCCGTTGATGGACCCTTCCTGGCGGAGCATTGTCCCTCCATTGTGGAGATAATCACCTTCTATAACCTGGGTTTTCTCCTTTCCCTCGAAAGGACTATAAACTATGACCTTGTTTCAGAATTTTACAATAACTTGTGACAAGGACCTCAAGGGGCCTTTGAGTTCGCTACTCGAGTCGCCAAGAGGGATCTTGATTTCTCATATGACATACTGGCTGAGTATCTAGGCGGTCGTCAATCGCCAAACTTGTATTCCATCTATCTTGAGCTCCCTAACCCTCTATTGGCTCCTTTTGCGGATGTCACCCCTGACGTCATATATCAGCACTTCTTTGGTCATCCTCGACCAGCCGGTCTCTACGAGTTAGGGCCTGATTTTCCAACCTTTGCGGCCCTCCGTCTTTCTCCTGTGTATTACGTTCTATTCAAGATAATCACCAACTGCATCATGTCGATCACTTCAAAGCCCTTAGCCGAGATCCGACCTTATCATTGCTTGATGCTCTATGGTATGCACCGCCGCATGGACTTTGACATCATGGAGAGCATTTTTCAGTCCATCATATCCTATCGAGAGCCGAGCCGACGCACTGTCTATATGCCGTTTGGTCACGTCATCACCGACTGGCTTATGTCAGTGGGTATTGATGTAACCAAGGGCAGGACACTGCCCATGATACGTCAGGATTGCCGACTTGGTAGATGAGTGTTTGCCAAGTCTGGCATCATCATCCGGGATCATGATCGGGCTCTCGTATGGAAGGACGGACGGGGGCTTGGCAAGCTACCTAGGGGCGGCGCACATATTCTGGCACCGGCAGATGCTGCTCAGCAGGAGGCACCCATACCACCAGCAGACTTCGACTATGAGCCATACCCAGATCTACGCTGGCAGATCTCAGAGCTAGATCGGACTTTACAGGATGATATTCATTTGAGAGAGCTCTATCGAGAGGAGGTCCGCTCGGAGTTTCGATCCTTCGATCGCAGACTGACCGCGGTGGAGTCCGAGGTCTCGGGGGTCCGTACTCTGCAACAGACATGGTATGACGAGTGGCGCCGGCACACATTTCCTGGAGATGCGCCCTCTGGTAATGCTGCACCGGTGTCTTTTGTTCCTGATGATGCCACGATGGATGACCCTATGCATGATGACCCTCCCACCGATGGTTGATGTATTCTGATTCTGCCCATGACTTGACTATTTGACTGCTTGGTTTGTATGACTTTTTGGCTAGATGCATATGACTTGACTTTGATGGTTTTATGGTGTATCTGTTTTGACTTTGATGCTAGGTGATGCATCTGCTACTTTGACTGATTCTTATGTATGTTGTACTATTTTATGCTATATTGTTGATGCTATGATTGTTCATATGCATGCCATCTTCATGCCTACCTTATTATGCACTGCTATGTTTATTGCTATTCCATGTCCATATGATACATATGATTATTCTGCCATGCTTTATATTTATCATGTGTGTTTCATATGTTTTTCAAAATAAATCAAATCTTATGTTGTTTTGGGATACCCCTAGGGTTGAGGGGGACTATGTTTAAACTTAACAACCCGTCTACACCCCTTTTCGGAGTTTGACAAAGGGGGAGAGTGAGGTTGGTTAAGTTTAGAATGATTATGAGTTTAATGGTTGTACGGGGAGGATCTTGATTCTCCTACAATTCTAGATTTGAGATATTGGATTCAAATCCCTAAACTTAAAATCGGGTTGTCAAACAACAAAAAGGGGGAGATTGTTGATGCAGTCTGGCCCTGATTGTTGTTTTGGTGTTGACACCGATTTTAGTTTAGGTTGATAATATGATTATGATTAAGTTTTGGTCGTGGACTAGGCATACCTAATGGGACTAGGTTTTATAAAATCCTAGCTTGGAGGGCTAGGTGTTGGAAAATCCTAACCTGGAGGGTTAGGTGTGAAAAATCCTAGCCTAGAGGGTTAGGTGTGAAAAGTCCTAGCCTGGAGGGTTAGGTGTGGAAAAGTCCTAACCTGGAGGGTTAGGTGTAGAAAAGTCCCGGCTTGGAGGGCCAGGTCCTAGCTTGGAGGGCTAGGTTGATGAAATCCCGGCTTGGAGGGTCAGGTCCTAGCTTGGAGGGTTATGTTGGATTAAATCCTAGCTTGGAGGGCTAGGTTGGAGTCCCTAGATCGGTCTGGTGACTGATCAGGGAAATTGGCACAGTGCTCCTTCGTGGATCGGTCTGGTGACTGATCAGGGAGCACACAGTGAGGTTGGACTCTACTGCTCGACTCCTGATTGGTCTGATGACCGATCAGGGAGCTTGCAGTTCACTCACTGCTTTGCTCCTGATCGGTCTGGTGACCGATCAGGGAGCATACAGGGAGTTGAGTTCCCCTGTTGTTCTGCTCCGGATCGGTCCGGTGACCAATAAGGGAGCATCCAGTAGGTTTTGAGAACCTTATTGATCTGCTCCTAATCTGTCTGGTGACCGATCTGGAACACTGTTCAGACCGTTCAGGAGAACGATCAAGTGTCGCGGACTCCGTCCTATATCCGATCAGGCTAGAGCCTGATCGGTCGGAGGGGTTCATGATCGGTTTGGTGACCGATCAGGTCACATCCAGATCAGTCTGGTGACCGATCAGGCCCGTGTGGCCGCAAAAGCTGGGAGTCCCAGCAAAGCTGTGGATCGGTCATGTGACCGATCCACGAGCCCTGGATCGGTCCGGTGATCGATCACTTTAATTTAAAATGCACTGTCAGACGCTCTGATCGCGTCTAAACACATCTGATTTCTCTGCGCTTAATCTCTGATACTTGATTCTCTGCCTAATTTGCTGTGCTAATGATCTGATTAAGTGGGCAGGTGACAGGGATGGATTCTAACACTCAAGGAGGGTCAATGGAGGTCTTTCCTTAGTGCAGGTTTGTCCGTTTTCCATCTCAGGTTGCAACGGGCGCTGGCGCTGCTGACTGGAGCTAGTCTGAGGGATGCTCAGGGAGTCCAGAGAGCTCAGTGGGAGGCTGATTGTTGCAGGTGAGCAGCTGGAGGCTGCAGTGAGATGGTGACCTGGCGATTGGTGAGCTGAGACTTAAGAGCTTTGTGGCGAACAAGTCTCAGTAACGTTACAGCTTGTGTTCTTGCGACATCTTGTGTTCTGCTCTTGCGACAACTCTGGTCCATCATCTTGATCAAGCAACTGCGATTCTTGAAGCAACCTTCTGTTACTTGGGCACTTGGGAGAAGAGAAACAAGAAGCTTGTGTCCATCAGCGAGAAGACACGAAGAAGGGTGTTCTTGCGTGAGATCGGCGCTGGGTGGAGCTCGGGAGAAGTTTGCTTGTGCTCTTGGTGTTCTAAGTGCTAAGTAAGATGCTTCTTGTGTTTCCTGTACTTTATACTTCATCATCTTGAAACGCTGTGGAGAGGTTACTCTACCGAGAAGGAGGTTGCATTTTATCCAGATTTTTCGGGGCTTGATCTGCCGACGATCAAGGGATCGCCCACCTTAAGGGCACGCCAAGGAGTAGGGGCAAGTTATACCCGAACCTTGTATATCCTCTTGTTAGCATTTTGCATTTGGTCTTAGTTTAGGGCTTAGTTTTCCGCATACTCTATTTTCGTTTATCTTTCGTTGTGCTACTAACGCTTAGAGTGCAGAAAATCGAAAAGTGCTAAAGTTCAAGCGTCTGGCTATATTCACCCCCCCTCTCTAGCCATCCAAGTTCCAACAATAATTAGGTCAACTCAGTTCTAAATTACAGGCTTTAATGTTTGTACTAACCAAAAGCACAGGGATTAGATGAATTTTAGTTAAGTTAAATTTTACCATCTCATCCGTTCGAGAGTTGTCAATCACGTTTGCCTTATGAGTTTTTGTAAGATAGGTTTTTAATAGAAGTAAGAAGTAATTTTGAAAAATCATTATTAATTTTGAAAAAGTTAAATTTATTTTGAAAACAATTGGTTTTGAATTTATTTTGATCCAGAGTGTTTGATTCTACGATTAACTGAAAATTTGTGTTAGATTCGAATTTTGACAAAAATAACTTGAATTTTAATTTCAAAAATTAGCTTCCAGGTCTTGGCGAGGCACTAGGCCTTCATTGGCCGTAGCCTTATTGGATCATCAACCCTTTCCTTGACAAAGCCTTTTAATGAAATTTCATTTTCAAAATTACTTTTTGAAAAATTCTGGTCTAACTAGTTTGGGTCATGGATCGGTAGCTTCGGCTAGTTTCGCCAAAATGGCTTCCCTAACGTACTATCATCTCACCGCCACCCAATACTATGTTGTTCAAACTTCAATTAATTGGTTCAGTCCTTAATCTAACCAGTCCTAGGTCTAAGCATGGTTAATTGTAGAAAATAAATAGACAAGCAATCATGCAAATCATGCAATTTAAGACAAGAAAAGAAATTCATTTAAATATGAAAATTGTTTTTAATTTGGCTCCCCCTGGACTAAAGTCACGATAATGGTTCGGCAAGATGTGAATCTTGTCCTTGGGGATCCAATACTGATTTGATCTAGTTTGTTTACTCAGACACAGTTTGGATACCCATGCCTGAACTTTAGGTCTAGACTGATTCAGTACAGCATAGTATGACCTTTGTCTTGCCTTGGTTTGATAGCCTAACCCGGATCGATTTAGAACTGACTTCTATTTTCCAAGGATCATATCAAGACCCTTGGAACCAGAAGTGAATCGTTCTAAGGCCGCTCTAAGGTCCTTGACTTGAGTTTTCAAGGAGGAGTTCTCTTTCTCAAGTTTTTCAACTTGAGTGGAGGTTCATTCTTGAACTTTCTCAGTTAAGGATCTAGAGTCAGCTTCCTCTTTCAGGAGTTTTACTTCCTGTCGGAGGGACTCGACTCGGATTTTGGCTTTCGCCAAGTCTCGAGATAGATACGCAATTAATTCGGATAATTGACTTTTAGAAAACCCACTTACAGTGATTTCGCCATCCTCTGAAAATATGAGTTTGTCGTCATCCGGTTCCGATTCTGACTCGGTGATTTCATCTGAACCAGTCAGGGCGAGCAGATTCGACTGTGGGGCCTCTTCTTCTTCTTCTTCAGATGAAGACTCATCCCACGTTGCTTGAAGGGCTTTCTTCCTTCTTGTCTTCTTCGTCTCCTTTAGATTAGGACATTCCGTCTTGTAGGGACCCTTCTTTTTGCATTCGTAACAGGTCACGTTTGGTTTGATCTTTTCGTTTGAAGGATCAATTGGTTCTTCCTTTCTTCGGCTGGCTTTCCTTCTGTTGGTCTGGTTTTTTAGTTCCTTGTAGTAGTCCCGGGCTAGCCGAACCAGTTTGAGTCGATTTCCTTCGCTATCTTCTGAGTCTGAATTTGAGTCAGACTCGGGTGCAGGTTGGGGCTTCTTCTTGGTCATCTTTCTAGTTTTACCTGCAACAGAGGCAATGCCTTTCTCGACCAGGGTGCAGTTAGTCTTCTCATGTAATTCAAGCTTAGAAAACAACTTATCTAATTTAATTTTAGACAAATCCCTTGAAACTTTGTACGCATCTACCATAGATGCCCACAAAGTGTTTCTTGGGAAAGCGTTAAGAGTGTACCTGATCAGGTCACGGTTCTCTACCTTGTGACCGATTGTGTGTAGACCGTTCATTAGCTCCTGGATTCTGGCGTGGAGATGAGATGTTGTTTCACCGTCGTTCATCTTGATTGTGTACAACTTGTTTAGGAGAAGGTCCCTCTTGCTGATTCGGGTGTCAGAGGTTCCTTCGTGCAACTCAATTAACTTACCCCAAAGTTCCTTTGCACTGTTGAATGGTCCCACTCGGTTCAGCTCTTCCTTGGTCAGGCCGCATTGAAGTGTCTGGGTTGCTTTAGCATCAGCTTCAATTTTTCTTTTCAGAGCGGTATCCCATTCAGTGCAAGATTGTGGCACTCTTTCAGCATTTTTTGGAATCTCCAAACCAGACTGAATGATTATCCACATGTCCACCTGAGTTTTCAGGTGGACTTCCATCCGACTCTTCCAGTAGGAGAAATCCTCCCCACTGAAGAGTGGTGGTCTGGCGGTACTAAAGCCCTCTTGCATGGCCATTTAGGAATTATTCTAAAAGATAACGGAAAAAAAATGTCCCAAGACTTGGTCTTGGATTAGCAGTGCAGGAAGAAGGAAAAAAAATTATCGAGTGGTGTTGCACCAATCTCGATGAATGATAAAGGTTCGATCGAAAAAGAAATTAAAAAAAATCAAAGAAAAATCCAAAAAACTCTCAAATTGGTGGTTGCACCAAATTTGAGCTTCCCCGCTCTGATACCACTTGTTGGATCGAGAAAACACGATAGAGGGGGGGGTGAAAATCATGAAAACGTTTCGGATTAGAAGTTAAGAGAATACGCAGCGGAAATTAAAGCGAATACACAGAACGTAAGGATTTTACTTAGTTTGGAGTCGCGGTCGGCTCCTACTCCAAGGCCTACGGTCCTTGACCGTTTACTGCGGGCAATTCTATAATGCGCAAAGTTTTACAAAGAATTGTACAATTATAGTGCAGTAAAAAGAACATATTTACTCTTCGTTACTAACGCCTAGTGTGGATCATACTTCGGTGCAGAGGGTCGTCGGCAGCACTTAGAATCTCGAGATCTGAGGTTTCTTGAGCAGAGCGCTTGAGTCGAAGAGCGTAGAGCTGTTTGAAAAACTGATATGGAAGCCATAGGGGTCGAGCCCCTTTTATACTGTTCCAGGGGGCGCCCGGGACACTGGGGGCGCCTGACACGTTCCTTCGGATCCGAGAACTCTCATCCGAAACTTGGTCAGATCTTATCCCTCCAAAATCGGGCCCGAAGCTGACGGGGGCGCCCGGGACACTAGGGGCGCCCCGGTTGACGTGGTTTGCTGGCTTCTCAGCTGAACTCGCTTCGATCGCTTGGTTTGCTTGGACCCAGGGTGCCCAACGCATCCAGGGCATCCGAGACACTGGGGCCGCCCAGGAGATTGAGGGCGCTTAGCCCAGTGAGCTTCCGAAGCAATCTTTGCTCAACTGCTAGTGTGACTTTGACCTTGGGCGCCAGGGACCTCTCGGGCGCCTAGCCCAGCTACTGCCCCTCTCCTTTGGGGCATTCTGAGCTGCAGAAACACGTTCCTTTGGTCCCTGTATCCAAGGTTAGTTCCACAACAAACAAGGCAAGAATATACATTAGTTTTTACAGTCGTAACTGTCTTGGTTCTGACTTTGGGTCTCTAAAATGGAACCCTAGGTCGAACTGACGCCTACTGTTCCCTCAACGGGGAACGCGTCCTCACCTACTCCTCTCAGGAGAGTTTACCTTTTGCCAACCGGCTCCTCCGGTTGGACTTTTGCCCGGCAGTCCTTCGCCAGGTGCCTAGCAGTCTTTCGCCAGGTCTTCGGTACCAAGCAGTCCTTCGCCAAGTCTTCGGTACCAAGCAGTCCTTCGCCTGGTGCCTGGTAGTCCTTCGCCAGGGCTTCGGTACCAAGCAGTCCTTCGCCCGGTGCCTAGCAGTCCCTCGCCAGGTCTTAGACTCCTAGCAGCCCTTCGCTAGGTGCCCAGCAACCCTTCGCCAGGTCTTAGGGTTTTGATGCTTAGCAGTCCTTCGCTAGGTGCCTAGCAGTCCTTCGCCAGGACTTCTTCCTGCACACTCAAGTAACATATTAGATCAAAATAACATCTTAACTTTTGAACCCTTTGCCTTTATCAAAACCTAGGTTCGACTTAGGTGCTACCTGCACCAACAGTCCAACCCAACCAACCAAATTAATCCTACCCTTAATATACATTTAATTCAAATTTAACTAAATATTTTCAAAATTCAAATTTAACTTAATATTTTCAAAATTCAAATTTAACTTAATATTTTCAAAATTTAAAATTTCACTTAATATTTTTAAAATTCAAATTTAACTTAATATTTTTAAAATTCAAATTTAACTTAATATTTTCAAAATCTAATTTAACTTAATATGTTCAAAATTAAATCTAACTTAACATTTTCAAATTTAAATTTAAATTTCAACTTAATATTTTCAAATTTAACTTTGTCAAATTCAGAAACCTTAAAATTTCAAAAATAACCCATTGTTGTTGGAACCTAGGACTTGATTGAAACTTTGCCCGGTCAAATATTGGTCAAATCGGGCGCCCGAGACCCTCACAGGCTCCCAATACTTTTCCATCGTACGAGGCAGTCAAAAGTTGCACTTCTGAGTCAAATCTGAACTCAGGCGCTCGAAACCTTCACAGGTGCCTAAGCCTCTGTCACGGGCGCTCGACAAGGGCTATATAAACCCTTGCCCATGGCACCCATCTCACACCCAACTCACACTCCCTCTCTCCTAAAGGTTCCTTCCAAGCATCCCAAGTCTTCCCTTCCTCCTCTCCTACAATGCCTCCTCGGTATGTCATTTTAAGCTTATCCTTCCTTTTCAACTTATTATTATTAATTATTTCAATTGTTGATTGTTATTAGCAAGCGTCGTCCTATCGAGACCGACCCAGGTACCAAGCCTAGCCCTTGTTCGTGCAGGAAGCACCATATCGAACCTTGTTTTGATATTGGCAAAGGATTCAAAGTTAAGTATTATTTGTTGTCTAATGTGGTTATTAAGTGTGCAGAATGAAGACCTAGCGAAGGACTGCTAGGCAACTAGCGAAGGACTGCTAGTCATCAAAAGACCTAGTGAAGGGCTACTAGGCACCTGGCGAAGGACTGCCAGGAAACAAAGTCCTAGCGAAGGGCTGCTAGGCTGGCGAAGGAATGCTAGGGTACAAAGTCGTAGCGAAGGACTGCTAGGCACCTGGCAAAGGAATGCCAGGGTACTAAAGCCCTAGCGAAGGATTGCTAGGCACCAGGCGAAGGACAGTTTGGGACTGAAGACCTGGCAAAGGAATGCTAGGCACCAGGCGAAGGATAGCTTGGGTTCAAAGACCTGGCGAAGGACCGCTAGGCAATACTCCAACCGGAGGAGCCGGTTGGCATCAGGCACATTCTCCCGAGAGGAGTAGGTGAGGGCGCGTTCCCCGTCTAGGGAATAGTAGGCGTCGGTTCGACCTAGGGCTCCATTTTGGAGGCCCAAAGTCAGAACCAAGACAACTAAGGCTGTATAAAACTAACACATTATTATTTTATGTTGTTTTGGACTAACCCTGGATGCAGGACCGAAGGAATGAGTGTCTGCAGCTCAGAGAGCCTCAAATGAGTGAGGCAGCAGCTGAGTAGGGCGCCCGGAGTGTCCCAGGCACCCCCAAGGTGAACACAAAACAATCAAAGCAAAAGAACTGCTTCTGCAACTACTGGGCAGGGCGCCCCCGTGCTCCCGGGCGCCCCCGTGCTCCCGGGCGCCCCCAGTGCTCCCGGGCGCCCCGGATGGTCCGGGCGCCCCCAGGTGAAGCTAACGAAGCAGATCCCCTCGAAGCCAGTGGATAAGATGGAGACCCGGTCAACCCGGGCGCCCCCAGCGTTCCGGGCGCCCCCATTGCAAGCCAACGAAGCAGAAGCCAACGAAGCCAAGGGATAAGAGTTGACCCGGTCAACTCGGGCGCTCCTAGCGTCCCGGGCGCCCCCGTCAAGATCTGATCCCGAGTTTGAAGGGATCAGAAGCTGACCGAGTGAAAGTCGGATCGGCCAACACGTGGGGGCGCCCCCGACGTTCCGGGCGCCCCCAGGTGCTATAAAAGGGCCCTCGACCCCAAGGCTTCAAACAACAATTCTTTCAACGCTCCTACGCTCTTCTGCTCCCGCGCTCTGCTCCGGAAACCTCCCAACTCGAGATACAAGCGCCGACGACGTCCCTCCGCTCCGAAAATTCAATCTACACCGGACGTCGGTAAAGAAGAGCTATTTCATTTTCAGTTTACTATACTACAATTGTACAACTCTTGTAAACTATTTTATTTTGCGCACTTATAGAATTGCCCGCAGAAAACGGTCAACGACCGTGGGCCTTGGAGTAGGAGTCGACCTAGGCTCCGAACCAAGTAAAACTACCTGTGTTCGCGATTGTTTTTATTCCGCTGCGTACTTGCTCTAATTTTCATCCGAAAAATGTTTAACGATATTCACCCTCCTCTATCGTTTCTCTCGATCCAGCAAGTGGTATCAGAGCGGGGAAGCTCAAATTTGGTGCAACCACCAATTTGGGAGTTTTTCGGATTTACAAAATTTTTTCATTTTATTTCTTTTTTTGTTAATCAACAACCACTCAATCTTTTACGCCTTTTTCAATTTTGAATTTTCATTTTTTCACCATAAGTCAAAATTGATAAAACGAACAATTTTTGAAAATTTGTCATAATTTTTAAAATATTATTTTAATATTTTTCTCGAAATTTGTGCTACCTTAATTCGAGAAAATTTCTTTTTAAACATTAAACTCTTACTTTTTCATCATTAATTAGAATTGACAAAATCAATATTTTCAAAAATTTGTCATAAATTGTTTTTATTATTTTATTATTATTTCACCTCGAAATTCGTGCAACATTTATTTTGAGCAATTTTTTTCTTCTCCCGCACTACTAATCCAAGACCAAGTCTTGGTACATCTTTGGTGTTTCTTTTGTGTACGAGGTATAAACTAAATGGCTAACCAAGAATGGAACAGTGCCCGTCCACCGCTCTTCTCTGGCGATAATTTCAACTCCTGGAGAAGTCAAATGGAATCCCACCTAAAAGATAATATGGATTTATGGTCGATAATCCAAACGGGGTTCAGATTCCCCACAGAAGAAGGAACATCGATCACTTGGGACAAACTGGATGAACCAACACTGAGAAAGATCGAGACAGATGCAAGGGCTACTGCAATCCTACAATGTGACCTAACCAATGAAGAATTGAAGCGGGTCGGATCCTTCAGATGTGCTAGAGAAATCTGGGACAAACTGATTGACCTTCATCAAGAGATCTCAGATGAAGAAGAAGATCAGGTAAGTTATCTTGCCCTTTCGGTCCAAGCACAAACAGCCGAGTCAGAGTCTGAACGCGAATCCAAAGTCGAACCAGAATCAGACGACGAATTGACTGAGACGGTATCCGATTTTGAATTATTTTCAAAATTAGAATTAAATAATCAAACAGATACTGTAATGGTCGAGGAAGGTGTAAATTCTTTTGCAGGGAAAAATCCTAAAGAACCACCAAAGAAGGAGCTTCAACTAGTACCCGAGTCCGACTCAGACACAGAATCAGAAGATGAGCCTAGATCCGAGGCGGCAAGAATCAAGGGGGAGATTCCCAATAAGGAACCAAAAGGTAAAAGTGTAAAATCAAATTTTAAAAATCATGTAATTTGTTACACATGCAGGGAGAGAGGGCACTACCAAAGTGAGTGTCCTACTCGTAAGATTCAAATGACACCACCGACGGCGACAAAGGAATCAGTTCCAAAAGCACGAAAGGACAAAAGTCGCATTCAATGCTTCAAGTGCCAGGAGTTCGGGCATTACAAAAGTGAATGCACAGATAAAAGAGCTACCAAGAATGCCGGACAAACAATCAACAAAGGTAAAATTACAGTATTTGAAAATCCGTTATTTACCTTGAATAATGTGATTGATTCATGTAACTTAATTAAAGCAAATTTTAGAAAATTGAAACAAGAAAATGAAATCCTAAAACATAAGGTCAATAAGTTAGAAAATTTAATTCATAATCTTGCTGATTTCGAAAATCCGGAGTATTACTCCAATTGTGACCTTACTTAGACAATTGTTTGTTTTAATTATGAGTTTCTTTTTTTTTTTGCTTAGAATTAGGATTGGTTAGTATAAGGACTAAATCAGTTAATTGAAATTTGAACAACATAGTATTGGGTGGAGGTGACATGATAGTACGTTAGGGAAGCCATCTTGGCAGAACTAGCCGAAGCTACCGATTTAAGACCCAAACTAGTTAGACCAGAATTTCTCAAAAAATAATATTGAAAATGAAATTTCACTAAAAGGCTTTGTCAAGGAAAGGGTTGATGATCCAATAAGGCTATGGCCAAAGAAGGCCTAGTGCCTCGCCAAGACTGTAACGACCCGAAAAATTCTCTTAATATATTCTTAAAATATTAAGCATGTCTAGACAATTTTCTGAGGAACCTAGGAATATTAATGTGAACTTTGGCCTAGAAAATCCATGTTTTCTCATTTAAATTGGGAAAAAGGGCACTAATGGGCCTTATATGGGTTTTTAGTATCAAAATTATTGGTGGATTTTAGGTGAAAATTAATATAAATATAAAGGATTTTAATAGGAAATATTAAAATAATTATGGGGGAATTTTTAGAGGATTTTCGGAATTTTGGGGAAATAAAAGAAAAATAAAATAGAATAAGTGAGAAAATTGTGCATCTACCAAGAATTGAACCTTGGACCTCTTCTACAACCATGCATGCACTAACCAACTCACCTAACAAGGTATTATTAGGAGGGAATGAAGTAGATATTGGTTAAGGTATAGAAGAAGATGAAGGGTCATGGAGAGACTCTTCATTTACCTCCTTAATGGGCTATAAAGAGGGGGGTTTTGGGGGTTACCTCTTCCTTCCATCACTTGGCAATTTCTTCCTCTTCCTCCCCTCATCCTAGCCGAATACCCAAGGAAGGGTTCTCCCTTGGAAAAGCTCCACAAGAGGTCTCATCTCCAAGATCTAAGAGTTTTCCAAGGATACAAGGACAAGGGTGTTCAAGGGTCCAAAGATCATGCCATTTTCTTCTCTTCCAAGGTTCGAAAAATCAAGAAACCCAAGGTAAGACTCCATCACCTGTGGTATAATAGTTCCTTATGATTTCCATGATTTTTAGTATGATATATTGGTTAGTTTTTGGATTTGATGTTGAAAGGAAGGAAAACCAAGAACCTTAAGTTTAAGGGTTTCGGCCACCATGATTTAAAGGTCTATAATTATGCCAAAAATCTTTATAATGTTGTTTAATGTTCTCCCATGATGTTTAGAGGTTAAGTATAATTTTTGGGAACTTTTGGAGTACCCTAGGACACCCTAGGGTTTCGGCCAACATGAAGGAAACAAAACCAAGAATCCTAGGCTTAAGGGTTTCAGCCACCATGATTTAAGGGTCTATAATTATGCCAAAAATCATGATAATGTTTTTTAATGCTCTCTTATGATGTTTAGAGATTAAATATAATTTTTGGGAATTTTTGTGGTACCCTAGGATACCCTAGGGTTTCAGCCAACATCAAGTACCCTTGTGTAGGGTTGGGTCTCAAACTTCAAGGGTATGTTTTATGTTTTACCATGATATAAGGGAGATGGAGGGTGTTTATGTGAATGTTTCACATGGCCTAGAGACCCTATAGGTTTTGGCCAAGTACCCTAATAGGGTAGAAAGTTAGGACTTATTTCATGTAAGGGTCCCAATGGCCCTATGGTAAGGTATGGTTAGTGTTTAAGCAATTTATTTGGGGTTTTAATGGAATTTCTCCATGGCCCCATGGCCTTGAAGATTCGGCCAAGAGTAAGATTAGGGCTAAAGAAATTAGGATTGGCCTTAAGTATGGACTCAAAGGGGGTCTTATGGCCTAGTATATGTGTATGAGATGTTGTTTGGAAGTTATGTGAAGGTTTATGGATCTAGGGTTCCTTGGGGACTTTCGGCCAAGGACATAACCTAGGGCTAGGGTTGGGTTGTAACGCCCGCTTTTTTTTTTTCTTTCGTAAGCGGCGTTACGTTAACATGCTTAGGGCATGTAGACATCATAAGGCAGCGGAATAACTTTAACTTATACATGCCCTGTTATCATTCTTAACATAATGACATAGGAACCTTAGCATATTAACTTTGAACTTAAGCATCATATCATATCATGTCATACGTAACATCATATCATAAGGTTCCACAGGTCATTATTCAGACATATAAGTAACCAAGGTGAAGTTCTAGCATAAACCGTAAACATAAAGTTTCCTGGGCCAAGTCACTACTACACACATGCGTTCTTGCCCTCCTGCTGCTTCCTTCATTGTCCCCTTGAATGATCTGCGGTATAAGGAAATAAGACTATAAGCACACAGCCTTAGTAAGACTCTTTCCTACTGACAAAACCATTCATCATTCATCATCTCATAATGAGCACATAAAACATTAACATACTTGGTGCTCTACTTGGAACATAACATCTTACATCACTTATAGTATACATAGCATGGCATGAACATAAACATAGTAGACATTCTAAGCATGGCATAATTCTTGGCATAACTCATAAACATAGTAGACATTCTAAGCATGGAATAATTCATGGCATAAATCATAAACATAGTAGACATTCTAAGCATGGCATAATTCATGGCATAAATCATAAACATAGTAGCATGGCATCTTTCATGGCATAAATCATAAACATAGTAGCATGGCATCTTTCATAGCATAAATCATAAACATAGTAGCATAACATCTTTCATGGCATAAATCATAAACATAGTAGCATGGCATCTTTCATGGCATAAATCATAAACATGGTAGCATGGCATAATACCTATCATAGCATATGAACATCTTCCTAACATAATCATGGCATAGATCATTCATTCTCATGCATACTTCTTAACATGAAACGTAAGCATATCATCTTATCAACATAACATAATGCATAGCATGAATGGATGCATGAGTGGAATGCATATACATAAGGGATGCTTAACTTTTAAAACATACTTTTAATTTACTTAAACATAATCATCATAACATCATTTGGGGTCCCCGGCTTGTACCACATACATACATCATAGCGCGCATCCCTAGCAAGTCCGAGGTCACGAGCCCCAACCTACTAGGGTAAGGACAGCATAGTCGGTAGTCCCCGAACCGAGGCATTCTTAAGGTGCCCATCCCTGTTGCACAGCTCCGGTAGTGCCAGAACCGTGGACAGCTCGGTAGTCCAGAACTGGGGCGTTCTTAAGGTGCTCATCCCTTGGACCCATACTTCGGTCCGGTACAAGCCCATACACAAAGTAAAATACTTTTCATGTTTCATCATTCATAAGACATTCATGGCATACTTATCATAGCATAACTTGTTACGGCTCGGCCCGTCTACTAGCCCATTTACCGGTCCTCTCGACCGTCGTACCGTCGACCATCGACCGTGTCGTTTAGCATATTTATGCCTTAAAGACATAAGCATCATCTTTCATTCATCATACTTGTCATTCATCATTTTCATTCTTAGACATGGCATATGTACACATCATTCATAGAGCATGGCATACATTCGTATTATCCTAAAACATGGCATATCATTCATAAACATGGCATATCATTCGTAAACATGGCATATCATTCATAAACATGGCATATCATTCGTAAACATGGCATATCATTCATAAACATGGCATATCATTCGTAAACATGGCATATCATTCATAAACATGGCATATCATTCGTAAACATGGCATATCATTCGTAAACATGGCATATCATTCATAAACATGGCATATCATTCGTAAACATGGCATATCATTCATAAACTTGACATATCATTCATAAACACAAATCACATCTTACCATAGGGCCATTGAGACCCTTACTTGAAATAAATCTTAACTTTTACCCTATTAACCCTTCTTGGCCGAAACTTGTGGAGTCCCAAGGCCATGTGAAAATTCACATAATCACCTTCCATCATCCTTATATCATGGCAACACATAAACATATGCTTGAAGTTAAAGACTCAACCCTAACCCTTGGGTCCTTGGGGTTGGCCGAACCATATGGGGCCTCTAGGGTACTCCAAAAATTCCCAAAAATTATACTTAACCTCTACACATCATAATGGAACATTAAATAACATTATCATGATTTTTAGCATAATTATAGACCTTTAAAACATGGTGGCCGAAACCCTTAAACTCAAGGTTCTTAGTTTTTGTTTCTTTCATGTTGGCCGAAACCCTAGGGTGTCCTAGGGTACTCCAAAAATTCCCAAAAATTATACTTAACTTCTAAACATCATAAGGGAACATTGAATAACATTATCATGATTTTTATCATAATTATAGACCTTTAAAACATGGTGTCCGAAACCCTTAAACTCAGGGTTCTTAGTTTTTGTTTCTTTCATGTTGGCCGAAACCCTAGGGTGTCCTAGGGTACTCCAAAAATTCCCAAAAATTATACTTAACCTCTACACATCATAAGGGAACATTAAACAACATTATCATGATTTTTATAATAATTATAGACCTTTAAAACATGGTTTCCGAAACCCTTAAACTCAGGGTTCTTAGTTTTTGTTTCTTTCATGTTGGCCGAAACCCTAGGGTATCCTAGGGTACTCCAAAAATTCACAAAAATTATACTTAACTTCTAAACATTATAAGGAAACATTAAATAACATTATACATATTTTTAGCATAATTTTAGATCTTAAAAACATGGTGGCCGAAACCCTTAAGCATGAGGGTCTTGGTTTTCTTTCCTTTCAACATCAAATTCGAAAACCAACCACTATATCATACTAAAAATCATAAAAATCATAGGGAACTATTATACCACAGGTGAGGAAGTCTTACCTTGGGGTTTCTAAATTTTTAGACCTTGGATGGAGAGAAGGAAGAAGACTTGATGTCTCTTGACCACACCTAGTCCTTGGATCCTTGTAAGAACTTTAGATCTTGGGAGATGGAGCCTTGGTGGAAACTTTTCCAGGGGGAACTCTTCCTTAGAATTTCGGCTAGAATGAGGAGGGAGGAGGGGAGCAAATGCACTTGATGGTGAAGAGAAGTAACCCCCCAAACCCCCTCTTTATAGCTCCTTTAAAGAGGCAAATGAAGAGTCTCTCCATGACCCTTCATCTCCTTCTACTTCTTAACCAACCTCCACTTCATTTACTCATAAGTATTCCTTGCTAGGTGAGTTGGTTAAAGCATTCATGGTTGTACAAGAGGTCCAAGGTTCAATCCTTGGCCCATGCATATTTATTTTTATTTTATTTTTCATTTTTTTTAAACCTTTTCCTCTAATTTTCGAAAGTTCCCTTTTATTTCGAAAATTCTCCAAAAATCACCCATAATTATGCTAATATTCCTAAATAAAATTCTTTTATATTTATATTAATTTTACCTAATTTATATTAATTTTACCTAATTAATACCCATTTTTGGAGCTCATTTAAAGCTCATTAGTACCTAATTTCTCCATTAAAATAGAAAAATTAGGCTAAGACTTACCCATAATCATGCTAATATGCCTAATTAAATCCTATTTATATTTATACTAATTATTACCGAAATCCACCTATAATCATGGTACTAAAAATCCCACATAAAGCCCATTAGTACTTAGTTTTCTCAATTTAAATGAGAAAACATGGATTTTCTAGGCCAAAGTTCTCCTTAATATTTCTAGGTCCCTTGGAAAATTATTTAAACATGCTTAATATTTTAAGAAAATATTAAGAGAATTTTTCGAGTCGTTACAATCCCCCATACCTCATGAAAGTTCGTCCTCGAACTTAAAATAACTCCGAGTACTTGCGCCTCATCTCATCCTCGCGCTCCCAGGTAGCTTCTTCGAACCGTTGACTTTGCCATAGGACTTTTACTAAGGGCACTTCCTTACTCCTCAGCTTCTTGACTTCCCTATCCAAAATCCGGATGGGTCTGCTCTCATAGCTTAGGTCCTCTTGCACTTGCACTGTCTGTGGCTCGATCACTTGGTCCATATTTGGGATACACTTTTTCAGCAGGGACACATGGAATACGTTATGGATAGCTGACATCTCTGGAGGCAGCTCCAGCTTGTATGCCACCTTACCAACTCTTTTCAGAATCATGTACGACCCCACATAGCACGGACTTAACTTTCCTTTCTTTCCAAATCTTGTCACCCCCTTCATAGGAGCCACCTTCAGAAACACCCAACCTCCAACATTAAACTCCAGGGGTCTACGCCGGACATCGGCATAACTCTTCCGGGTCGCTGATGTTCTGCCTTTACTTGCTGGCAGGTTAGGCATGTACCAACATGCTGCGCCACATCTCTCTTCATGTCGGACCACCAGAATTTCTCCTTCAGGTCTTGATTCATTTTGGTGGATCCCGGGCACATCGAATAAGGGAAAATTCTTCCACTCAAGGAAACGATAATATTACTAACATGATTATGTGTACTTTATTCACGACTTCTTAATTGCTTATATCCTTGATGATATAAGTGACATACATGATTGTCATAATTGAGCTAGTGTCATTAATAGCTCTATGATGTAATTATATGCATATATCATAATTATATACTTATTATAATTATGGGTAAACATAATAATAGTATGGTTCCGAAATATTAGTTCACAACATGAGCTATGAATTATATTAGTTAATGGTTATTATATGATAAGTGGGATCATATTTATTATATTACCATAAAATAACTTAAGGTAATCTTATATATTATATATAAGATAATAGTGAAACATAGTTGATAATACTAATATTTATAATTAGTATGAAAATATAGTGGACACATAATCTATAATAGGTGTTAATATAATTAGGACACTACCCTATGCGTATCATTTTAGGTTATACCGTATGACTTATACCATTAACTATATTAGTATTAGTATAATGAAACTAATACTATACGCTAACATAGGTGAGAGTATTATAATCTTATATATGTAGGCTATCATATAATTCCCTACATGAGACTATATTATAGGTTATACATAATATCATAAATTATAATTACTTATCATATAAATTATAGGTATAATACCTATAATTGCTTATGGAATAATACGTATAGGTAATAACTTATAGGTTGAGATGACACATGTCAACCTGTATGTAGGCTCATATTAAGAATCTATATGATAGATGAATTATGACAATACTTATATGATAAGGAATTAGTATTATAATTATATTTATAATAATCTGATATTAGTACACCCTCTCATATTATTACCATTTGCTTTATATGATATAATATAATTATGTTATATGATTGATAACTAATATACTGTACAGGTTATATAACATTATGTTAATACTAGGTTCACCTTAATTACTAATATTACGATGGCGCTCAATTAATACCCTGTTTATGAACAAAGGTTGAGTCAGACTTATGACTAATTGTATTATGACTAACTTAGACCCAAGATATAAGGTAGGATACTTATACATGATTGTCTTATGATGTGACCTAAAATAGGTTATAATATAAGGTATATTGAGCATCAGGTCAGGTGATGAAGTAGTCTCGTTAAGTCGGTTACTCTGTCTTCTAGCCATACTTTTCTTCATAAAAGACAAGTATGGTCAATATCAGTTTCTTTTCTACCCCTATATTATTTTAAATATTTAATTCCTAAAATAAGATAAAGTATCATTCATCGTTACATATCGTAATGTACATTTCATCATAAATATCATTCATACTGGCATACCTTAAAATCATAAAACATCTTCCTACTATAAGATATGTAAAGAGGTACTTACATGGAAGCTGCAGGAAGAGGGCTTGATGTGTGTGTAGTGAGATGGTTACTGCTCTGATACCAACCTGTAACGCCCGCTTTTTTTTTTCTTTCGTAAGCGGCGTTACGTTAACATGCTTAGGGCATGTAGACATCATAAGGCAGCGGAATAACTTTAACTTATACATGCCCTGTTATCATTCTTAACTTAATGACATAGGAACCTTAGCATATTAACTTTGAACTTAAGCATCATATCATATCATGTCATACATAACATCATATCATAAGGTTCCACAGGTCATTATTCAGACATATAAGTAACCAAGGTGAAGTTCTAGCATAAACCGTAAACATAAAGTTTCCTGGGCCAAGTCACTACTACACACATGCGTTCTTGCCCTCCTGCTGCTTCCTTCATTGTCCCCTTGAATGATCTGCGGTATAAGGAAATAAGACTATAAGCACACAGGCTTAGTAAGACTCTTTCCTACTCAAAAAACCATTCATCATTCATCATCTCATAATGAGCACATAAAACATTAACATACTTGGTGCTCTACTTGGAACATAACATCTTACATCACTTATAGTATACATAGCATGGCATGAACATAAACATAGTAGACATTCTAAGCATGGCATAATTCATGGCATAACTCATAAACATGGTAGACATTCTAAGCATGGCATAATTCATGGCATAAATCATAAACATAGTAGACATTCTAAGCATGGCATAATTCATGGCATAAATCATAAACATAGTAGCATGGCATCTTTCATGGCATAAATCATAAACATAGTAGCATGACATCTTTCATGGCATAAATCATAAACATAGTAGCATGGCATCTTTCATGGCATAAATCATAAACATAGTAGCATGGCATCTTTCATGGCATAAATCATAAACATGGTAGCATGGCATAATACCTATCATAGCATATGAACATCTTCCTAACATAATCATGGCATAGATCATTCATTCTCATGCATACTTCTTAACATGAAACGTAAGCATATCATCTTATCAACATAACATAATGCATAGCATGAATAGATGCATGAGTGGAATGCATATACATAAGGGATGCTTAACTTTTAAAACATACTTTTAATTTGCTTAAACATAATCATCATAACATCATTTGGGGTCCCCGGCTTGTACCACATACATACATCATAGCGCGCATCCCTAGCAAGTCCGAGGTCGCGAGCCCCAACCTATTAGGGTAAGGACAGCATAGTCGATAGTCCCCGAACCGAGGCGTTCTTAAGGTGCCCATCCCTGTTGCACAGCTCCGGTAGTGCCAGAACCGTGGACAGCTTCGGTAGTCCAGAACCGGGGCGTTCTTAAGGTGCCCATCCCTTGGACCCATACTTCGGTCCGGTACAAGCCCATACATAAAGTAAAATACTTTTCATGTTTCATCATTCATAAGACATTCATGGCATACTTATCATAGCATAACTTGTTACGGCTCGGCCCGTCTACCGGCCCATTTACCGGTCCTCTCGACCGTCGTACCGTCGACCATCGACCGTGCCGTTTAGCATATTTATGCCTTAAAGACATAAGCATCATCTTTCATTCATCATACTTGTCATTCATCATTTTCATTCTTAGACATGGCATATGTACACATCATTCATAGAGCATGGCATACATTCGTATTATCCTAAAACATGGCATATCATTCATAAACATGGCATATCATTCGTAAACATGGCATATCATTCGTAAACATGGCATATCATTCATAAACATGGCAAATCATTCGTAAACATGGCATATCATTCATAAACATGGCATATCATTCGTAAACATGGTATATCATTCATAAACATGGCATATCATTCGTAAACATGGCATATCATTCGTAAACATGGCATATCATTCGTAAACATGGCATATCATTCATAAACATGACATATCATTCATAAACACAAATCACATCTTACCATAGGGCCATTGAGACCCTTACTTGAAATAAATCTTAACTTTTACCCTATTAACCCTTCTTGGCCGAAACTTGTGGAGTCCCAAGGCCATGTGAAAATTCACATAATCACCTTCCATCATCCTTATATCATGGCAACACATAAACATATGCTTGAAGTTAAAGACTCAACCCTAACCCTTGGGTCCTTGGGGTTGGCCGAACCATATGGGGCCTCTAGGGTACTCCAAAAATTTTCAAAAATTATACTTAACCTCTACACATCATAAGGGAACATTAAATAACATTATCATGATTTTTAGCATAATTATAGACCTTTAAAATATGGTGGCCGAAACCCTTAAACTCAGGGTTCTTAGTTTTTGTTTCTTTCATGTTGGCCGAAACCCTAGGGTGTCCTAGGGTACTCCAAAAATTCACAAAAATTATAATTAACTTCTAAACATCATAAGGGAACATTAAATAATATTTTCATGATTTTTAGCATAATTATAGACCTTTAAAACATGGTGGCCGAAACCCTTAAACTCAGGGTTCTTAGTTTTTGTTTCTTTCATGTTGGCCGAAACCCTAGGGTGTCCTAGGGTACTACAGAAATTCCCAAAAATTATACTTAACCTCTAAACATCATAAGGGAACATTAAAAAACATTATCATGATTTTTATCATAATTATAGACCTTTAAAACATGGTGGCCGAAACCCTTAAACTCAGGGTTCTTAGTTTTTGTTTCTTTCATGTTGGCCAAAACCCTAGGGTATCCTAGGGTACTCCAAAAATTCCCAAAAATTATACTTAACTTCTAAACATCATAAGGTAATATTAAATAATATTATACATATTTTTAGCATAATTTTAGATCTTAAAAACATGGTGGCCGAAACCCTTAAGCATGAGGGTCTTGGTTTTCTTTCCTTTCAACATCAAATTCGAAAACCAACCACTATATCATACTAAAAATCATAAAAATCATAGGGAACTATTATACCACAGGTGAGGGAGTCTTACCTTGGGGTTTCTAAATTTTTAGACCTTGGATGGAGAGAAGGAAGAAGACTTGATGTCTCTTGACCACACCTAGTCCTTGGATCCTTGTAAGAACTTTAGATCTTGGGAGATGGAGCCTTGGTGGAAACTTTTCCAAGGGGAACTCTTCCTTAGAATTTCGGCTAGAATGAGGAGGGAGGAGGGGAGCAAATGCACTTGATGGTGAAGAGAAGTAACCCCCCAAACCCCCTCTTTATAGCTCCTTTAAAGAGGCAAATGAAGAGTCTCTCCATGACCCTTCATCTTCTTCTACTTCTTAACCAACCTCCACTTCATTTACTCATAAGTATTCCTTGCTAGGTGAGTTGGTTAAAGCATTCATGGTTGTCAAAGAGGTCCAAGGTTCAATCCTTGGCCCATGCACCTTTATTTTTATTTTATTTTTCATTTTATTTAAACCTTTTCCTCTAATTTTCGAAAGTTCCCTTTTATTTTGAAAATTCTCCAAAAATCACCCATAATTATGCTAATATTCCTAAATAAAATTCTTTTATATTTATATTAATTTTACCTAATTTATATTAATTTTACCTAATTAATACCCATTTTTGGAACCCATTTAAAGCTCATTAGTACCAAATTTCTCCATTAAAATAGAAAAATTAGGCTAAGACTTACCCATAATCATGCTAATATGCCTAATTAAATCCTATTTATATTTATACTAATTATTACCGAAATCCACCTATAATCATGGTACTAAAAAGCACACATAAAGCCCATTAGTACTTAGTTTTCTCAATTTAAATGAGAAAACATGGATTTTCTAGGCCAAAGTTCTCCTTAATATTTCTAGGTCCCTTGGAAAATTATTTAAACATGCTTAATATTTTAAGAAAATATTAAGAGAATTTTCCGGGTCGTTACATGGGTTAAACCTACCAAGATGCTTATGTATAGGTTACTAAGAGGTATATTAAGTAAGATGGAAGAATTTTTATGTTAACCAAATCATTAGTTTATATGCCATGAATGATATGATTAAGTCATAAATGTTTAAGACATGTGCCATGATCCATGAATGATATGTATGTATGTCATGTTTATGAATGCTATGTATGTAGGCCATGTCTTATGAATGATATGTAGGTATGCCATGTTTGTGAATAAGTTGTATGTATGCCATGCTTCATGAATGATGTGCACATATGCCATGTCTAAGAATGAAAATGATGAAGGAAGTCAAGTATGATGAATGAATGAATATGCTATGAATGATGATGCCTTTAAGGCATAATGATGATGTTAAGTATGATGAATGAATGAATATGCTATGAATGATGATGAATGAGAAAGCATGTAAAAGCATTTTATTTTATTTTATGGGCTTGTACCGGACCTAAGTAAGGTCCACGGTTCTGGACTACCGATGAAGTTGTCCACGGTTCGGGACTACCGATGATGCTGTCCTTACGGTTCGGGACTACCGATGAAGCTGTCCTTACCCTAGTAGGTCGAGATTAGCTACCTCGTACTTACTTAGGGATGCGCGCATATGATGAATGAATGTGGTACAAGCCAGGGCCCAATGAATGTTATGATTATGTTCAAGTATTTAAAAGCATGTTTTAAAGATTAAACATCCTTATATATATATATATATATATATATATATGCAATTGCCACATGCATCCATTCATGTTATGCATTATGTTATGAAAAGTATGTTTATGAAAAGTATGTTTAGGAAAAGTATGTTCATGCAAAGTATGTTCATGTTAATATATGATGCCATGATTTATTTATGTTTATGTTAATTTAGGATGTCATGATTTTATTTATGTTCATGCTAGTTTAGGATGCCATGATTTAATTATGTTTATGCTAAGTTAGAATGTCATGATTTTATTTATGTTCATGCTAGTTTAGGATACCATGATTTAATTATGTTTATGTTAAGTTAGAATGCCATGATTTTATTTATGTTCATGCTAGTTTAGGATGCCATGTTTAATTATGTTTATGCTAAGTTAGAATGCCATGATTTTATTTATGTTCATGCTAGTTTAGGATGCCATGATTTAATTGTGTTATGCTAAGTTAGGATGCCATGATTTTATTTATACCCATGCTAATCTCTGAAGTCATGATTTAATTAGGTTTATTATGTTATGTCTATGCCAAGTATTATGCCATGCTATGAAAGTTTACGATGTTTATGTCTATGCCAAGTATTATGCCATGCCATGAATGTTTTTATGGTTATGTCTATGCCATGCTACGAATGTGATTAAGTTATGATCATGCCATGACGAATGCATGCTAAGTGATGAAAAGGTTTATGTTCTAATTAAAGCACTAAGTATGTTAATGTCTTATGTGCTCATGATTAAATGATGAATGGTTTTAGTGAGTAGGAAAGAGTCTTACTAAGCCTGTGTGCTTATAGTCTTATTTCCTTATACCGCAGATCACGCAAGGGGACAGTAAGGAAGCAGCAGGAGGGCATCAAAGAATGTGTGTGATAGTGACTTGGTCAAGGAGCAATATGGTTGCTCGTCTTATGATAGAACTCTACCTTTACTGTTAAGTACTTGAATGTGACTCTATGACATGATGCTAAAGTATGACATGATATGATGCTAAGTATGACATGATGCTAAGTATGACATGATATGATGCTAAGTATAAAGTTAATATGTCAAGTTTCCATGTTATGATGCTAGGAATGGTAGTAAGTGCATGTAGGTGTAAGTTTAAAGGTTTCTGCTGCATTAGGATGTCTACATGCCCTAAGTAGGTTAACGTAACGCCGCTTTATGAAAAGAAAAAAAAAAGCGGGCGTTACAGGTTGGTATCAGAGCAGTTACCATCTCATTACACACACATCAAACCCTCTTCCTGCCGCTTCCAAGTAAGTACCTCTTTACATAGCTGATAGTATTAAGATGTTTTATGATTTTAAGATATGCAAGTATGAACGGTATTTATAATGAAAAGTACGTTACGATATGTAACGACGAATGATACTTTATCTTATTTTAGGAATTAAATATTTAGAATAATATAGGGGTAGAGAAAAAAAACTAATATTGGCCATACTTGTCTTTGGTGAAGAAAATATGGCTAGAAGACAGAGTAACCGGCTTAACGAGACAACTCCAACGCCTGACCTAATGCAACTAGTAACCCAGCTCCAACGTCAGGTTACCGAGCAGCAGCAAACTATTAACACCTTAATGAACCAATAGGAAAATTCTACTACTCCACCAGTGAACCAGACTGCTGCGCCTGTGGCGCCTATGGTTACACACACTCCTCCGCCGAACTCGACCACTGTGGCACGACAGGAGGCTTATTTGATCCAGTGGTTAAGACTGAAACCGGAGAATTTCTCGGGTACCGGCGAACCATGGGACGCCCAGGCATGGTTCAAGACGGTGGAAAGTACACTGGAGCTGCTGGACTGGCCTGAGCATGAGAAGGTCAAGTACGCATCATTCTGCCTTTCTGGGGATGCCAGAATGTGGTGGGAAAGAGTCAGGACCAAGAGACAAGTAAACCAGATGGCGTGGGCCGATTTCGAATCGGAATTCTTTGAAGAATTCTTCAATATGCGGGTTACAACC
>JAGFNQ010009522.1:0-29200 GCA_024364735.1 Boesenbergia rotunda
CCACGAGGCAGATCCTGACCCTTGATCAACATCATCAAAATTTGGGCCAGATCAGATGAAGATCAGCCGTTGGATTTCCTCAAATTAATCTGGGCCGTCCATTCTTATGTACTTAAGCAAATATTCCATAGCTCTTCAGCTCGTCGCGTCTCCGCCGCAGTTTCTTCCTTCTTCGTGTTCTTAGCTTTCTTCAGCTGTTTTCTTCAATCCAAGGGGCGCGACCACCCTTTCTCTTCACTTAGATCAAGTCGAGGTCACTAGGGAGTGCAATTTGTGGAGGTTTCAGCTCGAAATTGGGCAAGAACAGGGCTGAGTGAGGGTTTCCTCAGCTCTGCATTGGATAGCTTCGATTTCGGTTTTGTCCAGTTTTACATCAATCCAAGCCATCCAGAGGGGTTCCATGGAGTGTTTGGATCATTCCCGCACCTTCATTTCAATCAGACAAGGCTGAATTGAAGAAATCGATTGGGTTTTCCCTCTTGAACAGAGTTTGAGCTCGACTCGACTGCAGATTCAGTTCCCCAGTGAATTGCTGAGCTTATGGGTTCGAGACCAGCCCTTGCGTGACGAACAAGGAGACCTTGAGCTAATGGAGTGATTGGGGTTTAGTTTAATTAGCTAACATTCAGTTATTAGCAGTAGACTTCATTTCTGCAGTTATCTCTGTTTCTGAATTCTTCTGTATTAGCTGCTAGTTGTTGTTTCTGATTAGTTTCTGCCTAATTAGGGTTCAAATCTTCTAGTTAAATAGTTAAGGAGTGTGTTTAGCGAACAAGCAGATTTAATTTCAATTAGTTTTACATTCCGACATTTGTGTATCAATCCGGCACTTGCGTATCAGTGTTTCTCTTGCGTTTCAGATTGTTTTTCTGTCGTTTCTGATTTTTGCATCAAACTAGTTTAGTTTTTATCTTTTGAAATTCACTTTTAAGTTTGTTTAATTTACAGAGTTATCGAATTCAATTTCTGGAATTGGCTTAATTAGCTGCGTATCAACTTTAGCTTCCATTTTTTTTAGCTCTTGTTTTGCGTATCAAACCCCATTCAGCATGTTTAAGTCATTGATTCTGAATTCTGTGATAAGTGCACATAAGCTCTTCTAATCCTTTCCGAACATTGATTATGCGAACTTGATCTTATTTTGCTTGTGAGTTTCTGAACTCAGTGTATCCGGTTTTCAGTTCCTGCACATGATACGTTTCTGAAGCAGCAGTGTTTTTCCTATGTATCAGTTTCATCTCAGCAAATTCCAGCTGATAATTTCCAATGTTGTGCCAATTAATTGATGGTTCTTCTTCAAGTTTTTACTGAACTATAGATTAGAGCAAATTAATTCAGCTGGTTTGTTTGAGATTGCATATGGTCTGATGCTGCATCTCTGAATTTTTGCATTCCTGCGCATGATTCCTGAATAAGTCTTGTGTCTGAAGTGTTTGTCTTGAGTTTTGAAGTCCCTTACTCATCCCTGCATTTATTCATGCCTGCACATTAGTTTTTGGCATCAGTTTGAGCTTGAAATCAGGTTCTTTGCATTCATTGCATTTCTGAATTGTAACTTCTTTCCGTAAATTTCAAGCTTGTCTCCCTGAATTTTGGTATCAAGAAAAGCCTGAGCACTGTTATGTATCAGTGCATCCTTAAGTTTCGGTTTGAGTGGTGAAGTTTTATGCTTAAATCAGTTTGGTAGGGTATTCTTGCATTTGAAATCAGATTTGTTTAATTTCCAAAATTTGTAAGTGCTTTGATCAGGTTTCCAATAGATTGAGTTATTAAGTGCCATCACATTGCTTAGTTCATGAGTTGAGTTTCTTTAATTTTCCTTGCGATTTAGTGCCTCATTGCAAACCAAACCCTCATTTTATTCGAAACCCAAAATATCAACGACACATAAATACAAGTTTGAATCACACAACATCAACTAGTCTCCAGAAAAAATACGACTTGTGGCCCCTTTACTACGTTTTCATATTTTGATTGCAAATAGGGTTTCCAGCATTTATTCATATTTAAATTTGAGGACCCACACATTTCATGACAGCCTATTTTGGGTCTGTCAGGCACCTGACCCGTGGCCCATTCTGCGTGAACCTCAATCCGCAGACTTGGCCAGCGCTTATCCCTTCAACTAGGGCGCCTGAGCTGATTGGGGCATCTGTATGAACACAGGCACCTCATATGCTGACGTGGATGTAACGACCCAGAAAATTCTCTTAATATTTTCTTAAAATATTGAGCATGTCTAGATAATTTTCCGAGGGGCCTAGAAATAATTATGTAAAATTTGGCCTAGAAATCCATGTTTTCTCATTTAAATTGAGAAAACTAGGTACTAATAAGCTTTAAATGGGCTCCAAAAATGGATATTAATTAGGTAAAACTAATATAAATATAAAAGAATTTTATTTAGGAATATTAGCATAATTATGGGTGATTTTAGGGGGATTTTCAGAATTTAGGAAAATAAAAATAATAAAATAAATGAAATAAAAATAAAATAAAAATAAAGGTGCATGAGCCAAGGATTGAACCATGGACCTCTTGTACAACCATGTATGCTTTAACCAACTCACCTAGCAAGAGAATGTTAGGAGGGAATGAAGTGGATATTGGTTGAGGCTTAGAAGAAGATGAAGGGTCATGGAGAGACTCTTCATTTACCTCTTTAATGGGTGATAAATAGGGGTGTTTGGGAGTTTTTTTCTCTCTTCTTTCAATTGCATTTCCTCCTCTCCTTCTCCCTCATTCTAGCTGAACACCTCCAAGGAAGTTCTCCCTTGGAAAAGCCTCCACCAAGGCTTCATCTCCTAGATCTAAGGTCTTCACAAGAGTACAAGGGCAAGGAGGGATCAAGGGTCAAGAGCTCTACAAGTTCTTTCTCTTTTAAGGTCTAAAAATCAAGAAATCCCAAGGTAAGACTCTCTCACCTGTGGTATAATAGTTCTTTATAATTTTCATGATTTTTAGTATGATATATTGGTTGGTTTTTGGATTTGATGTTGAAAGGAAAGAAAACCAAGAACCTTAGGTTATGGGTTTCGGGCACCATGATTTTAAGATCTATAATTATGCTAAAAATCTGTATAATGCTATTTCATGTTCCCTTATGAGGTTTAGAGGTTAAGTATAATTTTTGGGAATTTTTGGAGTACCCTAGGACACCCTAGAGTTTCGGCCAACATGAAAGAAACAAAGCAAGCACCCTAGGATACCCTAGGGTTTTAGCCACAATGTTTAAGGGTCCTTAATGATGCTAAAAATCTCCAAAATGTTGTTTAATGTTTTCTCATGATGTTCAGAGGATAAATACAATTTTTGAGAATTTTTGGGGTACCCTAGAGGCCCTATATGGTTCGGCCAACCTCAAGGACCCAAGGGTTAGGGTTGAGTCTTTAACTTCAAGCATATGTTTATGTGTTGCCATGATATAAGGGTGATGGAAGGTGATTATGTGAATTTTCACATGGCTTTGGGACTCTACAAGTTTCGGCCAAGAAGGGTTAATAGGGTAAAAGTTAAGATTTATTTCAAGTAAGGGCTCCAATGGCTCTATGGTAAGATGTAATTAGTGTTTCATGATTTATTGGGGATTTTAATGGAATTTTTCCATACTCCCCATGGCCTTATAAGTTTCGGCCAGCCCTAGGAAAGTGGCCTAAGGGTTAGGGTTAACCCTAATCATGAGCCCAATGACTTCCTAGGGTCTCATAAATGATGTATGGTGGTTCCTTTACCTTATGCTATATTACATGTTTATGGAATGGATGGAACTCCACCTTGAAGTTTCGGCCAATCCTTGGATTTAGGGTTTGGGGTGGAGTTAGGGCTCAAAGAATGATGGTTCTGTTGGTGCAAGTTGCATCGATGATGTTCTCCTTTATGTGTTTTAATGTTTGACAATGTACTTAAGTCAGTAATATGTTGAATAGACAAAGGGGAGCGAAGGAAAAGTAACCTAAGCCTAAGAAAAGTCCTAGTTAAGCTAGGCATGGAAACCCTAAGACCTAGCGAAGGGCTGCTAGGCTCTGGCGAAGGGTTGCCAGAAAGAAAAGACCTAGCGAAGGGCTGCTAGGCACCTGATGAAGGGCTGTCAGGAAAATAAGTCCTAGCGAAGGGCTGCTAGGCACCTGACGAAGGGCTATCAGGGAAACAAGACCTAGCGAAGGGCTGCTAGGCACCAAGCGAAGGGATGCTTGGTATCCAAGTCCTAGCGAAGGGCTGCTAGGCACCTAGCGAAGGGCTGCTAGGTATCGTAACCCTAAGACCTAGCGAAGGGCTGATAGGCACCTAGTAAAGGACTACTAGGCATAGAAGACCTAGCGAAGGGCTGATAGGCACCTAGCGAAGGGCTGCTAGGTATAGAAGACCTAGCGAAGGATTGCTAGGCACCAGGCAAAGGACCGCTTGGTAACAAAGACCTAGCGAAGGGCTGCTAGGCACCTGGCGAAGGACTGCTAGGAAATGAAGTCTTGGTCCGAGGGACTAAGTAACTTAGCTGAGCGATGACTAAGGACAGGAGTAGAGACGGGTCAGGGTTTGGGCGTCTCGAGGTCCGGAGGTATCGGAAGCTAAGCAAAAGTCCACCCGAAGGGCTGGGTGGCAATCGTCTCCTGAAAGGAGTAGGTGAAGGGCGAGTTCTCGGGGATAGGAACTCGTGCCGGTTCGACCTAGGGTTTCGTGCAAATCCGAAGTCCGAACCAAGTCCTTAAGCCTAATATTATATGTATACATGCTTTGTGTTTGTGTATCTTGCAGGTAACAAGAACCGGAGACAAAGCAAACAAGGTAACCAGTTTGCAGGCTTAAGGAGGGCGCCCCCAGTGTTGAGGGCGCCCTCACCAACCAGGGCGCCCTGAACAGCCAAGGCGCCCTGAGCTAAAGGTAAAAATAGCAGTTAGGTGAAGCAGGCAAAACAGGTGTCAAGCAGGGCGCCCTGAGCGTCCAGGGCGCCTTGGTTCAAAGCTGTATTTGCAGTTTCGAACCCAAAACACAGATAAGCCATCATGAAGGCGCCCTGGAGGTCCGGGGCGCCCTGGTCAACGATCTTATCACCAGCGACGAGGTAGGCGCAAGGATAAGAGTTGACCGGGTCTTCCGGGGCGCCCCCGACGTCCAGGGCGCCCCCGACGTCCAGGGCGCCCCCGACGTCCAGGGCGCCCCCAGGAGTGCTATAAAATGGGCTTCGACCCCTCAGCTTCAAACATACTTTCCAACTTCGAATATGTTCATTCCGACTGACGACAACGCGCTAAAGACGAGGCTCTACGACCGGGAGGCTCCAGGAGGAAGTGCGCTGCACTTCGGAGGTCCAGATCGGCCGAACTTCACACTTTGTGCTTGGTTTGCAATTAATTACAGTATTTATTTTTCCATATTATTGCTTGTAATATTGCACTGTAAGTCGGGTTTCTCCGCCTTCGGAAATTCCGGAAAGGAGACTATTAGTGGACTCAACGCCGAGTACATAGGCCTTGGACGTACTGACCCTGGGGGGTTGGGAACCAAGTAAATAAACCTGCTGTGTCCACTGTGTATTGTTTTTTATTTTTATTTTTATGTTTTCCGCTGCGCTACTAATATTCTGAGTCCAGTTTTACGAAAGTCTCACGAAAGTTTTCACGATCGATATTCACCCCCCCCTCTATCGACGGCACCGGTCCTACAAGTGGTATCAGAGCCGAGCCGCTCTTCACCGGACTAACCGCCGACGGAGCAATGACGCCAGGAGTTGAGGGGGAGCCCAGGGGTGAATCAGGTACAATTTTTTTTTTAATGTCTAATTTTAAATTGCATATTATTTGTTTCACGTGCAGGGAGAGAGGGCACTATAAAAATCAGTGCCCTACTCGTAGGACTCGGTCTACACCACCGGCGGCGAAGGAGGTACCAGCGCCAGGAGTCCGGAAGAACAAGGAACATGTACAATGCTTCAAATGCGAGAAGTACGGACACTACAAAAACAAGTGTCCGGCGAAGGTACGGAAAATTTATGTTCCGAAAATTTTTCCTGCAATATTTTGTGATAATTTAGTTAATTTTTCTGATAAATTAGAATTACTGCATAATAAAATTAGCCTCTTGCATGATAAGTTAGAAAATAAAGATATGACTAAAATATCAGAAATTAATTGTTTAATTCAAAATATAAATTCAGAAATTAATAAAATTAATTTTGATAATTATTCTGATAATAATTCTGATAAAATCAATTCTGATAATATTACTGACAATTTTAATTCAGAAAAAGTTAATCCTAAGGATAACTCCGAATTTGAATTTGAAAACCTTAAGGATAATTCTGAGGATAAACATGATTTTATTGAAAATTATTCTGAGGATAAACATGATTTTATTGAAAATTATTCTGAGGATAAAAATGATTTTATTCTTGATAATAATTTAATTATAGATAATCCTGAAGACTACTATAAAACCTTAACTAGTGGCCCATTTTACTCCACACACTTTGAGGATATTGATTTTGAGGAGGAAATGAAATTTTCTAAGGTTAGGGCCATAATTAATGAAAATTACAAAGGATCAAATAAATCAAAATTAATAGAAAAATTCGGAAAGAAAAATAAAAACGAAGAAGAAATTTTCGAAATAATGAAAATGATGAATTTAAACCCACAACTGTTAATTAAACCTTAGTTAAATCTTAATTAATTCAAATAAATCTTAATTAATTCAATTAAATCAATTAAACCTTAATTAATCAAATTAATTCAATTAAATCTTAATTAATCAAATTAATTCAATTAAATCTTAATTAATCAAATTAATTCAGTTAAATCTTAATTAATTCAATTAAATCTTAATTAAATCAATTAAATCTTAATTAATTCAAATAAATCTTAATTAATTCAATTAAACTAATCAATTCAATTAAATCAATTTAATTCAAATTAACTTTAATTAAATCAATTTAATCAATTAAACTTCAATTAAATCAATTTAATTCATTTAAACTTCAATTAAATCAATTTAATTCAAATTAACTTCAATTAAATCAACTTAATTCAATTAAACTTCAATTAAAGCAACAAATAATTCGAATTAATCCACTTAAAATCAATTAAATTCAATTAAATTCGATTTAATCCACTTAAATTAAATTCAATTAAATTCAAATAATTCAAATTAATCCACTTAAATTCAATTAAATTCAAATAATTCGAATTAATCCACTTAAATTCAATTAAATTCAAATAATTCAAATTTATCCATTTAAATTCAATTAAATTCAAATTAATTCAATTAATTCACCTTAATTCAAATTAATTCAATAAATTCACATTAATTCAATTAATTCAAATTAATTCACTTTTCAATTAAATTCAAATTAACTCAACTTTAATTCAATTAAATTCAAATTAACTCAATTTTAATTCAACTAAATCCAATCTTAAATCACTTAAACCTGAACCAAACTAAAACCTTACCCAAATCGCAACAATTAATTCAATAAAATCAAATATGTCAAAGTGGGTTGACATATTCGCAGGTTCACACGATATGTATCAAATCGAGAATTTGATACATTCTTAGAAACAAAAATAAAATGTCTTGACTTGTTTGACTCATGCATAATTGTCATGCCATGCATTTGCTATTTTCCTTTAAAATATATGACATGTCATTCATATTTAATTTTTATGCATAATTTAGAAAGGTCATAAGAAAAAGATAATTGAAATTTGGCAACATAGTATTGGGAGGAGGTGAGATGATAGTACGTTGGGGAAACCAACTCTAATAAGATCAAGTCTACTTGGTCTCTTTAGACTGGTGAAACCAGCCGAAGCTACCGATCCAAGACCCAAGCTAGTTAGACCAGAAAATGACCTAATTTAATTTGAAAATGAAATTTCATTAAAAGGCTTTGTCAAGGAAAGGGTGGATGATCCCATAAGGCTACGGCCAAAGAAGGCCTAGTGCCTCGCCAAGACCTGGAAGCCAATTTCTGAAATTCAAATTCAAATTATCTTTTGTCAAATTCGAATCTAACACAAATTTCAATTAAATCTTAGATTTAATAATGGAAAATGATTCAAGCATCTCACAATACACCTATAAGGCAATCATGCTTGTTGTATTGATACATCTAAAATGGGTGAGATGTTAAGGACTAATGAATTGAAAAATATTTTTCAAAATTGTTTTTCAAAATTGTTAGAATATTTTCCTAAAAATATATTTTTCAAAATAGAGCTTTAACATAATAATGTTTTTATGGAATTCATGCTTGTCTGATTGATTATATATATTACACATTTTTCAAAAAGGTATATTGTTTTCAAAAATTGATTGACTCACGCAATTAGACACAAGCCTCTTAGGACAGCACTAAAGTTCCTTAGGGCACTTAGATAGAGTCAAACGACATTGATGCAGGGGGAGTACTTTTCATATTTTTCAAACTGCACTTTAAAAACATTACTATTATTTGAAAATATCTTTTCGAAAATCATGCTTTAATCGTTATCACTTGTGACTTTTCGAAAAAGATTTTACCTATTGCAAAAATCAAATGTTTACCTGTTCTTTTGATTCTGATAAACCCTAAAGACACAGAGGAAGGTCCACTTCATAATCTAAAAAGGACTCCTAGGATGTGTCAGATTTAGGGGGAGTCTGATTCAAATTTTTTCAAGTCTTAAACTATTTTTTATTATTAGAAAATTCCTTTGATTTGAATCAAACCTTAAGACTCAAAGGAAGAGTACTTGTGGTCAACAAGCTTCCCAGGACTGAGTCAAGTTTAGGGGGAGGTCAAATTAAAAGAATTATTCAATTACATGCTTTTAAAATACTAAAAATCTATGTTTTTCAAAACACCACTTGTTAAAATTTGTGTGACTTATGAAATGATTTTGAAATAATAGTTACTTAGGTTGGAAAATTCCCAGGACACTTAGGAAATGTCCTTGTGGTCAACAAGGTTTCCTAGGATAGTGTCAGACTGGAAAATAGACCAAGTTAAGTAAAATATTAGATCTTCAAAATTCACACAGTTTTTCAGGACATACTTTATGAAATATTATCATTTTTCTTAAAAATTTAAAATAATATTTACGTGTTTGAAAACTTTCCAGGACACTTAGGAAATGCCCTTGTGGTCAACAAGGTTTCCTAGGATGGTGTCAGACTGGAAAAGAAACTCAATCAAGTAAAATATTTTCAAAAAAAAAGTACTTATGTCTTTCAAAACCAATATTCTTAATTTTAAAAAAAAAATATTTTCAAATGTATTGTTAAGTACTTAATTTCTCAAAAAATATACTTATATTTTTTCAAAAAGGGATTTAAATAATCTTTTAAAAGTACTTGCACTCCTTACAAATCATCTTTTCAAAGTACTTATATTTTAAACCTAGAGCATTTTTCAAATTTATGCAATTTTTTTAAAAACAAAATTGCAATAAGTATTTTCAAAATAAAAATTCAAAGTTTTTTATTGTTGATGCAAGTTTTTTTGATGCATGACAAAGGGGGAGAGAGTGCTTAAGTTAGAATTTTTTTCAGTTAGAAAATTTTTTACTCTCCCAAAACCTATACCTTTTAGTTTTTCTATCCCAAGGATAGTAATTTAGCCCCTTAAAATAATCTAACTTAAGTTATTGTCAAACATCAAAAAGGGGGAGATTGTTGGTGCAAGTTGCATCAATGATGTTCTCCTTTATGTGTTTTAATGTTTGACAATGTACTTAAGTCAGTAATATGTTGAACAGACAAAGGGGAGCGAAGGAAAAGTAACCTAAGCCTGAGAAAAGTCCTAGTTAAGCTAGGCATGGAAACCCTAAGACCTAGCGAAGGGCTGCTAGGCTCTGGCGAAGGGTTGCCAGAAAGAAAAGACCTAGCGAAGGGCTGCTAGGCACCTGACGAAGGGCTGTCAGGAAAATAAGTCCTAGCGAAGGGCTGCTAGGCACCTGACGAAGGGCTATCAGGGAAACAAGACCTAGCGAAGGGCTGCTAGGCACCAAGCGAAGGGATGCTTGGTATCCAAGTCCTAGCGAAGGGCTGCTAGGCACCTAGCGAAGGGCTGCTAGGTATCGTAACCCTAAGACCTAGTGAAGGGCTGATAGGCACCTAGCGAAGGGCTGATAGGCACCTAGCGAAGGGCTGCTAGGTATAGAAGACCTAGCGAAGGATTGCTAGGCACCAAGCAAAGGACCACTTGGTAACAAAGACCTAGCGAAGGGCTGCTAGGCACCTGGCGAAGGACTGCTAGGAAATGAAGTCTTGGTCCGAGGGACTAAGTAACTTAGCTCAGCGATGACTAAGGACAGGAGTAGATACGGGTCAGGGTTTGGGCGTCTCGAGGTCCGGAGGTATCGGAAGCTAAGCAAAAAGTCCACCCGAAGGGCTGGGTGGCAATCGTCTCCTGAAAGGAGTAGGAGAAGGGCGAGTTCTCGGGGATAGGAACTCGTGCCGGTTCGACCTAGGGTTTCGTGCAAATCCGAAGTCCGAACCAAGTCCTTAAGCCTAATATTATATGTATACATGCTTTGTGTTTGTGTATCTTGCAGGTAACAAGAACCGGAGACAAAGCAAACAAGGTAACCAGTTTGCAGGCTTAAGGAGGGCGCCCCCAGTGTTGAGGGCACCCTCACCAACCAGGGCGCCCTGAGCCAAAGGTAAAAACAACAGTTAGGTGAAGCAGGCAAAACAGGTGTCAAGCAGGGCGCCCTGAGCGTCCAGGGCGCCTTGGTTCAAAGCTGTATTTGCAGTTTCAAACCCAAAACATAGATAAGCCATCATGAAGGCACCCTAGAGGTCCGGGGCGCCCTGGTCAACGATCTTATCACCAGCGACGAGGTAGGCGCAAGGATAAGAGTTGACCGGGTCTTCCGGGGCGCCCCCGACGTCCAGGGCGCCCCCAGGAGTGCTATAAAAGGGGCTTCGACCCCTCAGCTTCAAACATACTTTCCAACTTCGAATCTGTTCATTCCAACTGACGACAATGCGCTAAAGACGAGGCTCTGCGACCGGGAGGCTCCAGGAGGAAGTGCGCGGCACTTCGGAGGTCCAGATCGGCCGAACTTCACACTTTGTGCTTGGTTTGCAATTAATTACAGTATTTATTTCTCCATATTATTGCTTGTAATATTGCACTGTAAGTCGGGTTTCTCCGCCTCCAGAAATTCCGGAAAGGAGACTATTAGTGGACTCAACGCCGAGTACATAGGCCTTGGACGTACTGACCCTGGGGGGTTGGGAACCAAGTAAATAAACCTGCTGTGTCCACTGTGTATTGTTTTTTTTTTTTATTTTTATGTTTTCCGCTGCGCTACTAATATTCTGAGTCCAGTTTTACGAAAGTCTCACGAAAGTTTTCACGATCGATATTCACCCCCCCTCTATTGACGGCACCGGTCCTACAGGTTCATGTTTACCACAAAGTATTTATATGTATAGGATCAAGCATGTGGTAGAAATCATGTTAACCATAACCCTAATGTTTAAGCATCATGTTTTATGCTTTTATGTTTATGTTTATGATTGGATGCCATATTTAATAGGGTTATCATGAATGTTTATGTTTTAGGCCATCTATTTGAATGGTAGGTAGAATGTTATGGAAATCCTACCTATGCATGCTTAGGTGATGTAGAGAACCATGCTACGTTATATGCTCATGATATGTTAAGAACCATGCTAAGTTATTGTGTATGTATATGATATGAATGATACCATGATAAGTATGATAGATTTATGTTCATGATATGAATGATGCCATGATAAGTATGATAGGGTTATGTTCACGATAAGAATATGCTATGATAGGTATGTTATGTTAGGTTCATGATAAGAACGATGCCATGATAAGTATGTTATGTTTATGTTCATGATAAGAATGATGCATGCCATGTTGTATTAATAAAGATGCATGTCATGCTTATGAAAGAAGATGCATACCATGTTTATGAATGAAGATAATGCTCATGCCTTACAGGCATCATGATGTTATGCAATAAGAATGAACAATGAAAGGACGAGCATGTGTTAAGTCATGCTTTATGTAACATGGTTATGCTATGAATGTATGATGAATGATGAAACATGGAAAGTATTTTACTTTATGTATGGGCTTGTACCGGACCGAAGTATGGGTCCAAGGGATGGGTACATTAAGAACGCCCCGGTTTTGCACTACCGAAGTTGTCCACGGTTCTGGCACTACCGGAGCTATGCAACAGGGATGGGCACCTTAAGAATGCCACGGTTCGGGGACTACCGACTATGTTGTCCTTACCCTAGTAGGTTGGGGCTCGCGACCTCGGACATGTTAGGGATGCGCGCTATGATGTATGTATGTGGTACAAGCCGGGGACCCCAAATGATGTTATGATGATTATGTTTAAGCAATTAAAAGTATGTTTTAAAAAGTTAAGCATCCTTATGTATATGCATTCCACTCATGCATCCATCCATGTTATGTATTATGCTATGCTGATAGGATGTTATGCTTACGTTCAAGGTTAAGAAGTATGCATGAGAATGAATGATTTATGTCATGAATTATGCCATGTTTCGAATGTCTATCATGTTTATGTTTATGCCATGAATTATGCCATGTTTAGAATGTCTACCATGTTTATGTTTATGTCATGTATCATGCTATGCTTAGGATGTTCACTATGTTTATGTTTATGCCATGTATTATGTCATGCTCAGAATGTTCACTATGTTTATGCTTATGCAATGTATCATGCCATGCTTAGAAAGTTTACTATGTTTATGTTCATGCCATGCTATGTATACGATAAGTGATTTAAGATGTTATGTTCTAAGCAGAGCACCAAGTATGTTAATATTTTCGTGTGCTCATTATGAGATGATGAATGATGAATGGTTTTGTGAGTAGGAAAGAGTCTTACTAAGCCTGTGTGCTTATAGTCTTATTTCCTTATACCGTAGATCATTCAAGGGGACAATGATGGAAGCAGTAGGAGGGCAAGAACGCATGTGTGTAGTAGTGACTTGGCCCAGGAAACTCTATGTTTACTGTTTATGCTAGAACTTCACCTTGGTTACTTATATGTCTGAATAATGACCTATGGAACCTTATGATATGACGTTACGTATGACATGATATGATATGATGCTTAAGTTCAAAGTTAATATGCTAAGGTTCCTATGTCATTAAGTTAAGAATGGTAACAGGGCATGTATAAGTTAAAGTTATTCCGCTGCCTTATGATGTCTACATGCCCTAAGCATGATAACGTAACGCCGCTTATGAAAAAAAAAGTGGGCGTTACAGGTTGGTATCAGAGCAGTAATCATCTCACTACACACACATCAAGCCCTCTTCCTGCAGCTTCCAAGTAAGTACCCCTGTGCATATTTTATGATAGTAAGCACTTTTAGGATGTTTTATGGTGTCAAGATATGCAAGTATGAACGATAGTATGATGGAAAAGTATGTTAAGATACGTAACGATGAACGATATTTTTTCTTCTTTTATGAATTAGTATTTAGAATCATATAGGAGTAGGAAAAAAAATTGATTTGAGGTCCGGGTATCATCAAGTTAGAGTGAAACAAGAGGATATCCCGAAGACGGCTTTCCGAACAAGGTACGGGCACTTTGAGTTTGTTGTTATGCCTTTCGGCGTGACGAACGCTCCTGCTATGTTTATGGACCTTATGAATCGGGTGTTCTCGTCGTTCCTCGACAAGTTCGTGATCGTCTTCATCGACGTTATTCTTGTTTATTCGAGGACTCAAGAATAGCACACTGAGCACTTGAAAATAGTATTAGAGGTTCTTCGGGAAAAGCAACTATACGCAAAATTTTCCAAATGTGAGTTCTGGCTCGACCAAGTGGGCTTTTTGGGCCATATTATTTCTAAAGACGGGGTTATGGTAGATCCGATGAAGGTTGAAGCTGTGAATAACTGGAGCCGGCCGAAGAACGTCAACGATATCAGAAGTTTTCTGGGGTTGGCAGGCTATTATAGGAAATTTGTGGAGGATTTCTCAAGGATCGCAGCCCCTTTAATGGCTCTCACCCGGAAGGATAAGAAGTACGAATGGACGGAAGACTGTGAAAAGAGTTTCTTGGAACTAAAAAGGAGACTCACAAGTGCACCGATCCTTACCCTTCCGGAATGTAATCAGAACTTTGACATGTATAGCGATGCCTCCAAACTTGGACTTGGGGCTGTACTTATGCAGAATGGAAAAGTTATTGCCTATGCCTCTAGGCAACTCAAGGAATATGAACAGAATTACCCCACTCATGATCTGGAATTAGCCGCGGTGGTCTTCGCTCTTAAGATATGGAGGCATTATCTGTACGGAGCGCAGTGTCGAATTTATACAGACCACCAGAGTCTGAGATATTTCTTCACTCAGAAGGACCTGAATATGAGACAACGCCGATAGCTTGAGTTGGTAAAAGACTATGACTGTGAGATCTTCTATCACCCAGGGAAGGCGAACAAGGTGGCCGATGCACTCAGCCGGAAATCAAGTGCCACCTTGATGTCCATATCTAGATTATCCCGACCACTTGAAAGAGGAATTATGAATTTTGGGGTTGAAGTCATCTCTGGGCGACTTTCCACTATGACAATATCACCCGCCCTATGTGAGGACCTATTGGAAAAACAAAATGGTGATCTCAGTCTCCAGAAAATAAAAGAGGAGATCCGAGAAGGAAAGGGCGAGGGTTTTCATATCGCCAAAGGGGGAGTATTATACCTTAGGGATCGTCTATGTATCCCTAATGACCCGGAGCTTCGAAGAAAAATACTGACGAAAGCTCACGAAACCCCTTATTCAATGCATCCAGGATCCACCAAGATGTATCAAGATCTGAAGGAGAGGTTCTGGTGGTCCGGAATGAAGAGAGATGTGGCTCAGTATGTTAGTACTTGCATGACCTGCCAGCAAGTGAAAGCAGAACATCAGCGACCCGGGGGAGTTCTGCAGCCACTCGCAATTCCGAAGTGGAAATGGGAAGACATCTCTATGGATTTCATTTCAGGGCTTCCCAGGACTACAAATGGATATGATGCAATATGGGTGATTGTGGATAGGCTGACAAAGTCTGCTCACTTCTTAGCGATCAAGATGACTTACTCGATTGAGCAACTGGCTCAATTATATGTCAAGGAAGTAATTAGGCTTCATGGAGTTCCCAAGACCATCATCTCAGATAGGGATGGTCGCTTTACTTCGCATTTTTGGGAATGCGTTCAGAAGTCTCTCGGCACTAAATTGCGATTTAGCACCGCCTTTCACCCTCAGACGGACGGGCAAACTGAACGGGTGAATCAAATATTGGAAGATATGTTGAGAGCTTGTGCCCTGGATTTCAAGGGAAGTTGGTGTCGATATCTATGCTTGGCGGAATTCGCTTACAATAATAGCTACCAAGCTACTATCGGAATGACACCTTATGAAGCCTTGTATGGGAGGAGATGTAGGTCTCCGATTTGCTGGTACGAGGGTGGTGAAAAGAAGAAAATGGGGCTCACAACGGATGTTATCGATAGCGCCACCCGGACTATACAAAATATTCGACAACGGATAGAGACTACTCAGAGCCGGCAAAAGAGTTATGCCGACGTCCGGCGTAGACCACTGGAATTTAATGTTGGAGATTGGGTATTTCTCAAAGTGGCTCCTATGAAGGGAGTGACCAGATTTGGGAAGAAAGGAAAACTAAGTCCGCGCTATGTGGGGCCGTACCTGATTCTGAAAAGAGTCGGTAAGGTGGCATATGAGCTGGAGCTGCCTCCAGAAATGTCAGCTATCCATAACGTATTCCATGTGTCCCTGCTGAAAAAGTGCATCCCAAATATGGATCAAGTGATCAAGCCACAGACGGTGCAAGTGCAAGAGGACCTAAGCTATGAGAGCAGACCCGTCCAGATTTTGGATAGGGAAATCAAGAAGCTGAGGAGTAAGGAAGTGCCCTTAGTCAAGGTCCTATGGCAAAGCCAACGGTTCGAAGAAGCTACCTGGGAACGGGAGGACGAGATGAGGCGCAAGTACCCGGAGTTATTCTAAGTTCGAGGACGAACTTTCCGAGGTATGGGGGATTGTAACGACCCGGAAAATTCTCTTAATATTTTCTTAAAATATTGAGCATGTCTAGATAATTTTTCGAGGGGCCTAGAAATAATTATGTAAAATTTGGCCTAGAAATCCATGTTTTCTCATTTAAATTGAGAAAACTAGGTACTAATGAGCTTTAAATGAGCTCCAAAATTGGGTATTAATTAGGTAAAACTAATATAAATATAAAAAAATTTTATTTAGGAATATTAGCATAATTATGGGTGATTTTAGGGGGATTTTCGGAATTTAGGAAAATAAAAATAATAAAATAAATGAAATAAAAATAAAATAAAAATAAAGGTGCATGAGCCAAGGATTGAACCATGGACCTCTTGTACAACCATGTATGCTTTAACCAACTCACCTAGCAAGAGAATGTTAGGAGGGAATGAAGTGGATATTGGTTGAGGCTTAGAAGAAGATGAAGGGTCATGGAGAGACTCTTCATTTACCTCTTTAATGGGTGATAAATAGGGGGGTTTGGGAGTTTCTTTCTCTCTTCTTTCAATTGCATTTCCTCCTCTCCTTCTCCCTCATTCTAGCTGAACACCTCCAAGGGAGTTCTCCCTTGGAAAAGCTTCCACCAAGGCTTGATCTCCTAGATCTAAGGTCTTCACAAGAGTACAAGGCCAAGGAGGGATCAAGGGTCAAGAGCTCTACAAGTTCTTTCTCTTTTAAGGTCTAAAAATCAAGAAATCCCAAGGTAAGACTCCCTCACCTGTGGTATAATTGTTCTTTATGATTTTCATGATTTTTAGTATGATATATTGGTTGGTTTTTGGATTTGATGTTGAAAGGAAAGAAAACCAAGAAACTTAGGTTATGGGTTTCGGCCACCATGATTTTAAGATCTATAATTATGCTAAAAATCTGTATAATGCTATTTAATGTTCCCTTATGAGGTTTAGAGGTTATGTATAATTTTTGGGAATTTTTGGAGTAACCTAGGATACCCTAGAGTTTCGGCCAACATGAAAGAAACAAAGCAAGCACCCTAGGATACCCTAGGGTTTTGGCCACAATGTTTAAGGGTCCTTAATGATGCTAAAAATCTCCAAAATGTTGTTTAATGTTTTCTCATGATGTTCAGAGGATAAATACAATTTTTGAGAATTTTTGGGGTACCCTAGAGGCCCTATATGGTTCGGCCAACCTCAAGGACCCAAGGGTTAGGGTTGAGTCTTTAACTTCAAGCATATGTTTATGTGTTGCCATGATATAAGGGTGATGGAAGGTGATTATGTGAATTTTCACATGGGTTTGGGACTCTACAAGTTTCGGCCAAGAAGGGTTAATTGGGTAAAAGTTAAGATTTATTTCAAGTAAGGGCTCCAATGGCTCTATGGTAAGATGTAATTAGTGTTTCATGATTTATTGGGGATTTTAATGGAATTTTTCCATACTCCCCATGGCCTTATAAGTTTCGGCCAACCCTAGGAAAGTTGCCTAAGGGTTAGGGTTAACCCTAATCATGAGCCCAATGACTTCCTAGGGTCTCATAAATGATGTATGGTGGTTCCTTTACCTTATGCTATATTACATGTTTATGGAATGGATGGAACTCCACCTTGAAGATTCGGCCAAGCCTTGGATTTAGGGGTTGGGGTGGAGTTAGGGCTCAAAGAATGATGGTTCATGTTTACCATAAAGTATTTATATGTATAGGATCAAGCATGTGGTAGAAATCATGTTAACCATAACCCTAATGTTTAAGCATCATGTTTTATGCTTTTATGTTTATGTTTATGATTGGATGCCATGTTTAATAAGGTTATCATGAATGTTTATGTTTTAGGCCATGTATTTGAATGGTAGGTAGAATGTTATGGAAATCCTACCTATGCATGCTTAGGTGATGTAGAGAACCATGCTACGTTATATGCTCATGATATGTTAAGAACCATGCTAAGTTATTGTGTATGTTTATGATATGAATGATGCCATGATAAGTATGATAGATTTATGTTCATGATATGAATGATGCCATGATAAGTATGATAGGGTTATGTTCACGATAAGAATAATGCTATGGTAGGTATGTTATGTTAGGTTCATGATAAGAACTATGCCATGATAAGTATGTTATGTTTATGTTCATGATAAGAATGATGCATGCCATGTTGTATGAATAAAGATGCATGTCATGCTTATGAAAGAAGATGCATACCATGTTTATGAATGAAGATAATGCTCATGCCTTACAGGCATCATGATGTTATGCAATAAGAATGAACAATGAAAGGACGAGCATGTGTTAAGTCATGCTTTATGTAACATGGTTATGCTATGAATGTATGATGAATGATGAAACATGAAAAGTATTTTACTTTATGTATGGGCTTGTTCCGGACCGAAGTATGGGTCCAAGGGATGGGTACCTTAAGAACGCTCCGGTTTTGCACTACCGAAGTTGTCCACGGTTCTGGCACTACCGGAGCTATGCAACAGGGATGGGCACCTTAAGAACGCCTCGGTTCGGGCACTACCGACTATGTTGTCGTTACCCTAGTAGGTTGGGGCTCGCGACCTCGGACATGTTAGGGATGCGCGCTATGATGTATGTATGTGGTACAAGCCGGGGACCCCAAATGATGTTATGATGATTATGTTTAAGCAATTAAAAGTATGTTTTAAAAAGTTAAGCATCCTTATGTATATGCATTCCACTCATGCATCCATCCATGTTATGCATTATGCTATGCTGATAGGATGTTATGCTTACGTTCAAGGTTAAGAAGTATGCATGAGAATGAATGATTTATGCCATGAATTATGCCATGTTTCGAATGTCTATCATGTTTATGTTTATGCCATGAATTATGCCATGTTTAGAATGTCTACTATGTTTATGTTTATGTCATGTATCATGTTATGCTTAGGATGTTCACTATGTTTATGTTTATGCCATGTATTATGCCATGCTCAGAATGTTCACTATGTTTATGCTTATGCCATGTATCATGCCATGCTTAGAAAGTTTACTATGTTTATGTTCATGCCATGCTATGTATACGATAAGTGATTTAAGATGTTATGTTCTAAGCAGAGCACCAAGTATGTTAATGTTTTCGTGTGCTCATTATGAGATGATGAATGATGAATGGTTTTGTGAGTAGGAAAGAGTCTTACTAAGCCTGTGTGCTTATAGTCTTATTTCCTTATACCGTAGATCATTCAAGGGGACAATGATGGAAGCAGTAGGAGGGCAAGAACGCATGTGTGTAGTAGTGACTTGGCCCAGGAAACTCTATGTTTACTGTTTATGCTAGAACTTCACCTTGGTTACTTATATGTCTGAATAATGACCTATGGAACCTTATGATATGACGTTACGTATGACATGATATGATATGATGCTTAAGTTCAAAGTTAATATGCTAAGGTTCCTATGTCATTAAGTTAAGAATGGTAACAGGGCATGTATAAGTTAAAGTTATTCGGCTGCCTTATGATGTCTACATGCCCTAAGCATGTTAACGTAACGCCGCTTATGAAAAAAAAAGCGGGCGTTACAGTGGAGGCTTGCTTCGAGTGGCTTTGGAACGACCCTTGTCTGGGGCGCCTATATCAACACAGGCACCTATTCAAACAGGCGCCTAACTCCATTCAGGCGCCTGTGAGTAGAAACTTCTATCCTTTTGTTCCTGCAACCAGGTTAGTTCTAAAACACAAATAACACATAAATGATATAAGTTCAAGCATGATTAACAACCTGAGCTGTCTTAGTTCTGACTTTGGGCTTCCTAAATGGAACCCTAGGTCGAACCGACGCCTAATGTTCCCTCCTACGGGGAATGCGTCCTCACCTACTCCTCTCAGGAGAGTTTACATGTTTGCCAACCGGCTCCTCCGGTTGGACTTTTGCCCAATCCCCCGGATCAGGTCTTCATGGCCAGTCCGCGACCAGGACTTATTGCCCAGCTTCACTCACCAGGTCTTCAGTGCCCAGTCCACGACTAGGACTTATTGCCCAATCCATGATCAGGACTTAGTGCCTAGTTGACCTAGGACTTTTCCTACACACTTGAGTAACATCATTAGATCACAACAAAATCTTAACTTATGAGCTCTTTGCCATTATCAAAACACAAGTTCGATCTTGGTGCTTCCGGCACCAACAGAGTCAGGTGCTCTCAGCGTCGCCAGTGAAGCGTACGACACTTCGGCACACTCTGGTCTCATCAATTCATCCTTCCGAACTGGTACCATCTGTCTGACTAGAGAGCATAACAAACTTCTCCTCATCATTTAGCAATACTCTTTGCGAGTTCATATGGCTCTGGAAAAATTTTTGAGTCATCCAAGAGGTCCATAATATGACTACGGGCAACCGTTACTTGGGTCCCACCATCCACGAAGCAATCCTGCAATTCCAGCGAGAGGGAGTGTTGAGGGTGAACGCTGACCTCGGTTCTCCCAACGTCAGCAAAGCCTGGGATGAGCTGTTGCCTGAGGGGAAGGAGTTATAATCCCTCCTGCTTGTCTTCCTCTTTTGTATTATACACTTTAATTTGCTTCCAAATATAGTCCAAGTGTAATCACCCCATTTGAATGAAATACACTTTTTGCTATTATCTTATGTAATCTGAGTTGATGTATGCAATTTGGACTTTCTATTTCATGTTTGCAATTGCCTTCTGTATTTTAAGAGATGTACTCCGAATCCTGAATTGAATGAAATGTCTTCGTTGCCAAATCTAATGGTTGTATTCTCTGTATGCATGTAATCGAAGCATGATTTCAGCAAAGAATCAGAATGCGTCTATCTTCTTTGCATCGTGGTCCATTCACTATGACCAACCCTACTCCCCTCAGGCATCCATAGCACCGATTGGTATTAGGGTTTTGGCAGCTCTGGGTCGAGCATCCGTAGCACCCTGACCAGGCCTACTCAACTCGGGCATCCGCTGTACCACGAGGTAGTAGGGATTTGGTAGCTCCTGATTGGGCATCCGCAGCACCATGACCAGACCTACTCACCTCAGGCACTCGTAGCACCACGAGGTAGTAGGGTTTTTGTAGCTCCTGGTCGGGCATCCGCCGCACCACGACCAAGACTACTCACCTCGGGCATTCGCAACACCATGAGGTAGTAGAGTTTTTGTTGCTCTCGATCGGGCATCCACAGCACCATGACCAGACCTACTCCCATGGGCATCTGCAGCACCACGAGGTAGTAGGGTTTTTGCAGCTCCTGGTCCGGCGTCCGCAGCACCACGACCAGGCCTACTCACCTCGAGCATCCGCAACACCATGAGGTAGTAGGGTTTTTGCATCTCTCGGTCGGGAATCCGCAGCACCACGACCAAGCCAACTCACCTCGGGCATCCGTAGCACCACGAGGTAGTAGGGTTTTTGCAGCTCCTGGTCGGGCATCCGCGGCACCACGACTAGGCCTACTCACCTCGGGCATCTGCAACACCACAAGGTTGTATGGTTTTTGCAACTCTGGGTCAGGCATCCGTAGCACCATGACCAAGTCTACTCACCTCAGCCATCCGCAGCAGCATGACCAGCCCTACTCACCTCGGGCATCCACAGCACCACGAGGTAGTAGAGTTTTTGCAGCTCCTGGTTGGGCATCCGCAGCACCACGAGGTAGTAGGGGTTTTGCAGCTCCGGGTCGGGTATCCGCAGCACCACAACCAGACCTATATACCTCAGGCATCCGCAGTACCACGACCAGGCCTACTCACCTCGAGCATCCACAACACCAGAGTTTGTAGGGTTTTTGCAGCTCCTGGTCGGGCATCCGCAGCACCACGACCAGGCCTACTCACCTCGGGCATCCGCAACACCACGAGGTAGTAGGGGTTTTGCAGCTCTCATTCGGGCATCCGAATCACCACGAGGTTGTAGGTTTTTGTAGCTCCCGGTCAGGCATCCGCAGCACCACGACCAGGCCTACTCACCTCGGGCATCCGCAGAACCACAAGAATGTTGGATTTTTGTAGCTCTTGGTCGGGCATCCGCAACACCACGATCAGGCCTACTCACCTCGGGCATCCGCAGCACCACGATGTAGTAGGGTTTTGTAGCTTTTGGTTGGGCATCCGCAACACCACGACCAGGCCTACTCATCTCGGGCATCCGCAGCACCATGAGGTAGTAGGGTTTTTGTAGCTCCTGGTCGGGCATCCGCAGCACCACGACCAGGCCTACTCACCTTGGGCATCCACAACACCACGAGATAGTAGGATTTTTGCAACTCCTGGTCGGGCATCCGCAACACCACGACCAGGCCTACTCATCTCGGGCATCCGCAGCACCATGAGGTAGTAGGGTTTTTGTAGCTCTTGGTCGGGCATCCGCAGCACCACAACCAGGCCTACTCACCTCAGGCATTTGTAGTACCACGAGGTAGTAGGGTTTTTAGTCAATTGTATTGGCTCTTCATGGTGAGACATCTTGCTCATTTCATGATTGACACTGTAAGGTAGTAGGAATATATAAACAAGTACATATTGTTAGTGATATGAGAGAAATGTCCTAAGGGAATCGCCTTATGATTGTAAACATTTATTTTAATAAATGATAATTCACTATTTGAGTATATATGTTTGTGTATTTGATTGGGATCTTAAACTCATCTACTGAATGTCCGCAATATAATTCACAGCATAAGAGAATTTGTGATGGGATCACAACTAGTGATTATCTCTAAATGTGCAATTGTGAAGTATTGAAAATATCCCAAGTCGATGAATTGATAAAAACGGACACTATCAATTCTGTTGAGACTAGCATGGGTTATTCTCTAATCAGCTGATTCTCACTGGCTGGTGACATTGGGATGTCTGGAGATAAACATGGATGCTAGTTAAGGGAACTAGTTCATTGGAGTGACTAGCCGTAAAATTTCACATGGTAGTCTATACATAGACATGTCAGTGAAGTTCTTACTGCAGCTTAAGTGCGATGTTCCTTTGACTTGCGGTGTTCAAGTCATCATGGTCATGGAGACTTATATTTTAACATCTTAAGCAAGCATCTCCAAGGAGGTGTGGACCTAGGATGATTAGGTATAAGCTGAAGTGCCCGAAGATGTTTGAACAGCCTACAAAGGATTCACCACTCCTTGCGAGGAGATGTATACCCAGGTCTATCGTCGGATTGTTACTCAAAGCCTCTGGTCAGAGCATATCATGTTTAGAGTATGAGTCTCTTAAATACATGAGAGTAATTAGAAATCCAAAGGACGAGAAAGACACTACTTGGGCTAAGTGTGACATAGTCAGCCTAGTGGGGACTGACACACATTGACCGTGTCCTGAACCAAGTGGGTATAAGATGGTGAAGGGAATAAGGCACGATTCATTAGAGCTGCTGAAGGGTTTCAGAATTACTTCTAAGGTCAAACGTTGATCTTTCGATTAATTGGGGGTCATGATGTACTACTAGGTGCCAACCCTCGTTGATTTGGCCGGCCACACCAATGGGGAGAAACCAATTTATTTGGTTTAATTAAAAAAATAAATCTAGCACGATTTGTTTTATAAAATTATGGATAAATAAATTGATATATAAAGAAATTTATATAAAGAGATTTATAAAGAAATTTGTAGAAATTTATTCTTTTTATGGAAATTAAAATAAACCATGAATTGGTTTAATTTTAATTAATAAAATCAATTATGAATTGATTTTTCCATGATAAGAAAATTTTATACAAATTTTATTCCATAATTAAAAGAGAGATGTATTTGTTTTATTATAAAGTTAGTTATAATAAAACTTGGCTTAAACGGAATAATTCATAAGAAAATTTATAAGATAAATTCCTTATGAAAATTTATTCCGTTAATTCTGTTAAAGGGGAGACTTGGCAAGGGAGAGGCTACTATATAAAGGAACCAAAGGCAAGCCTTGAATTCCAATCAATTAATCAAGAGATTAGTTGTTCCCTCTCTCTCTCTAACTCTCTCTCTCTCTAGGGCCGGCACCCTTTCTCTCTCTAGGGCCGGCTCTCTCTGATCATAAGGTTGCATGCTAGATACGTGGTTAAAATAATTTGAGAAATTATTTTATGCTAATCCTTTTGCTGCACGTAAAAATTTTAAAATTTACGAACCCGTATCCTTGTCAACATGCACCCGGTCCCAACAGTGGTATCAGAGCCGATTAGTGTTCGACATAATCATATAATTGTTTTGTGGAAAACTTTGTCATGATCTCAATTTTGGAAAATTTTTCAATTATGGAAACTTTCCAATTATAATAAATTTTAGATTTAGGAATTTCAAAGTTTGGAAATCCTCATGAAATTTCGCAAACTTTTGAAATTTTCTAGTTTCTGAAATTTGATAATAATTGTGAAAACTTCCCATCTTTGGAAACTTTCCAATTTTGGAAAGTTTTCTATTTTAGAAATTTTCCAATTTTGGAAATATGTATGTTTTCTTTGTACCAGAAACATACAATTATTCTGAAAACCTATTATGAAATCTCGCAATTTTGGGCACTTTCTTTCAAGAAAGTCTAGACAAATTTATGGACAATTAATTGACAATTAAATTTGAATTGGGTTTTAAATTGACAACAAAATTCTTTAATTTTGGATTGAGCCTCGGGGAGCCGTCCAATTTAAAGTTAGTTGTTGTAATTTAATTTCCCAATTTTAAATGAAATTGCCATGTTTGATTTGGTTACGCTTCCGAAGCGGACCAAATTGGATTTACGACAAATTACTTTTCTTTGGGTATCTGAGCCTCGGGGAGCCACCCTTAGAAAATGATTTGTTCCATGAATAAAATATGATTTAAGAGGAGATGCACTTACATATTGTTGTCTCCAAAATTAATTAGGAAAATGGTTTCCTATAGAGTTTTCTTAAATGAGATTTTCATGAAAATAATATGTGGTTGAATTAAGGACTCATGTCTCTTAACTTAATAAGATTTGATTTAGAGAAATCAAAGTCTTAAAGATATTATTTCCGAAATTGATTATGACAATTTAAGAAATTGTTTCCCAAAACAATTCCTTTAATAAAGTATGAAATTAGAATTAGGAAATCCGGTTCCTAATTCAATTAATGGGACTTGATAAATTAAGTCACATACATACTTTATTAAGGAAGTCGTTAGTCATGACATAATTCAATGTCATGAATGTGCTTAGAAAAGAAAGGATGAGACCCAAAACCCCTTACAAAATATTAAGGCCAACACCTTCCATTAATATGGTTAGAATCGGAGTTTTCTTTCTCGTTTGGGTTGATGGACACATCCATGCCCGGCTTGAACCTCAACATGTTCAAACCATGGAATTAGTTTATGTATAATATAGTTGGAGTCAGAGGTCAATCGTTAGTTTTGGTTGTTGGACACATCCAATCCTGACTAAACGGTTGAATGAGCTCCAACCATATTAAAACAATTTCTTGATTAATGGGTCAGCCTTAAACTTGGAGCATCGATTTGTTGTGCCACAGCCAAGGTCGATGTAAAGAGAGGTGCAATTGGGTGCTATGTATAATGTTGCATACTTGTTAATGAGTTAACAACCCAATGATTTATGCAAACATTCAATTAGTTGATAGCATAAAGTGATAGTTACATATATGTGATATGTAATCGGTATAATTACCTACCTTCATAGCTAAGAACAACTTGATGGCCACAGCCATGGTGGTTCTTATCTATGGTTGGATATCAACCTATTTGGAGATGCTCCTACGATCTCCCGAATTGATAAAAAGGGTTATTCAATTTGAAAAATAAATAGGATTTTATTTATGTATGTTGATACATTCTTTAATCATTCTTCTCACATAAGCTCAATTTGTATCTCTAGGTTAATCACTCGATCATGTCTTCTCTGAATTTGCGTACCATTTTGGACACCAATAAACTAACTGGGCCAAACTTCATGGACTGGCTTCGAAACCTGAGGATAGTCCTCAAGGCAGAGAAGCTTGCTTATGTCCTTGAAGATCAACTTCCCAACCATCCTCCAGAGGGTGCAACTCCAGACCAGTTAATGGCCTATCAGAAACATGTGACCGATTCTGAACTTGCGAGTTGCATCATGCTAGCCTCTATGGTACCTGAGCTGCAAAAGCAGTATGAGCATATGGATGCTTATACCATCATCTTCCATCTTAATGAGTTGTTTGAAGAGCAGACGAGATCCGAATGGTTCGAAGTCTCCAGACTCCTCTTCACCACTAAGATGCAGGAAGGCACTTCTGCCTCACAGTTTGTGTTAAAGATGTTGGGGTACATTGAGCGACTGAATACACTCGGTTTTGCAATGGATCATGAACTATGTATTGACTTAATTCTACATTGTTTGCCCAAAAGTTATTCAGAATTTGTGATGAACTATTGGATGAACAAGCTGGAAACTACCATTCCTGAGTTGCTCAACCTGCTAAAGACTGTAGAGCCTTCTGTAAAGCAGGATCAGAAGACAGCACTGTTAGTTGATTCCTCGAAGAAAGGTTCTAAGAGGAAGGCCAAAGAACAGAATAAGGGAAAGAAGAAAAAGGCCAAAAAGACTGAAAAGAAATCAAAAGGCACTTGCCATCACTGTGGCAAGGAGGGTCACTAGCGAAGAAACTGCAAGGTTTATCTTGAGTCCTTGAAGAAGAAGGCATCCGATGCCCCATCCTCTTCAGGTACCTTCGTTATTGAATGTCACTCTATTTCCTCAAATACCTGGGTACTTGATACTGGGTGTAGCTCACATATATGTAATGACATACAGGGGCTAAGGAATAGAAGAAGACTCGTCAAGGGAGAAGCGGATTTGCGAGTTGGAAATGGAGCAAAGATTGCTGCTGTTGCCATCGGAACATATTTGCTAAAACTCCCGACTGGACGTGTCTTAGAATTGGATAATTGTTATTTCGTTCCTTCGTTAATAAAGAACATTGTATCTATTTCATGTTTGAATGAAAAGGGTTATCATTTAACTTTTAGTAACAATTGTTGTTACATAACTTTAAATGGCGTTCTTTATGGGAATGGAACTTTGTGCAATGGTATCTACACGTTAGATTTATCCAGTGACGTTTTCAATATCGAAGTTAGCAACAAACGTGCTAGAATAGATAATCGAATAGACTCCTACACGTGGCACTGTCGTTTTGGCCATGTATGTAAGAAACGCATGACCAAATTACACCAATGTGGAATTTTGGAATCATTTGAACCCGATTCATTTGATACATGCGAATCATGCTTAAAAGGCAAGATGACCAAATTACCCTTTTCCGAAAAAGCTAATCCAGTGGGAGAATTGCTTGGTCTAATACATACTGATGTATGTGGACCAATGTCAACTCGTGCACAAGGAGGCTATAGCTACTTCATCACCTTTATCGATGATCACTGACGATTCGGGTATGTGTTCTTGATGAAACACAAATCTGAAGCCTTTGAGAAATTCAAAGAGTTCAAAAATGAAGTAAAGAAACAGCTTGGCAAAAGTATTAAGATACTTCGATCCGATCGGGGTAGTGAATACTTAAGTCAAGAGTTTCAAGATTATCTAAGGGACAATGGGATATTGTCCCAATGGACTCCGCCGTATACACCACAGCATAATGGTGTATCTGAGAGGCGCAACCGAACCTTGATGGACATGGTTAGGTCAATGATGAATCATGCAACTCTTCCAAAATCCTTTTGGGGCTATGCACTTAAGACAGTTGTTTACTTGCTAAACAGAGTCCCGACCAAGGTAGTCTCTACTACTCCATATGAGACATGGAATAGAAAGAAACCTCACTTAACTCACCTTAAGACATGGGGTTGTCCTGCTTACGTGAAGCGGACTGTATCAGACAAATTGGATGCTAAGTCTGATAAATGTCTATTTATTGGATACCCTAAGGAAACGAAGGGTTACCAATTCTATCATCCCTTGGAACAAAAGGTGTTTGTTTCAAGGCATGCTGTATTTCTAGAAAAAGAATTTCTTTTACAAGAAAACAGTGGGAGTGACATTGAACTTGATGAAGTTCAAGAAACTCCAATAGACATTACAGAGACACCTAGTCTAGACCCACAACCAATAACTCATAATGATGAGCTATCAGTTGAACCTAAAACAACAGCACCTCTTCGTAGGTCTGATAGGACACGCTATATTCCAGAGAGATACGGATTTCTCATAAGTGAATCGAACGACGATGAACCTATCAGTTATGAAGATGTTCTGAAAAATTCAGAAAGGGACAAATGGCTTGAAGCCATGAAGTCGGAAATGGATTCCATGTACGAAAACCAAGTATGGGACTTGGTTAACCCACCTGAAGGGATTAAGCCCATAGGGTGCAAGTGGGTTTTCAAGAAGAAAACTGACATGGAAGGTAATGTTGTTACCTTTAAGGCTAGATTAGTGGCAAAAGGATATCGTCAGAAACAAGGAATTGATTACGACGAAACCTATTCGCCAGTAGCTATGCTTAAATCCATTCGGATGCTCCTAGCCATAGCAGCTCATTATGATTATGAGATATGGCAAATGGATGTGAAAACAGCTTTCCTTAATGGAAACCTGCTTGAGGATGTATACATGATTCAACCTGAAGGTTTCACATCGGTTGATAAAACCAAAGTATGCAAGCTTCGACGATCCATATATGGACTGAAGCAAGCATCAAGGAGCTGGAACATCCGTTTTGATGAGACAATCAAAGAGTTTGATTTCTCACAAAATCTTGATGAACCTTGTGTGTACAAGAAGGTTAGTGGGAGTGCAGTCGTATTCATAGTATTATATGTCGATGACATATTACTTATAGGAAACGATATATCAGTCTTACAGACAGTTAAAATTTGGTTGTCGAAAACTTTCTCCATGAAAGACCTGGGAGAAGCAACCTATATCCTTGGGATTAGAATCTATAGAGATAGATCAAAACGGTTGCTTGGTCTTTCGCAGTCTACATATATAGATCGAGTGCTAAAAAGGTTTAGCATGTCGGAATCCAAGAAAGGTTACCTTCCCATCAGGAATGGGATCAACCTTTCAATGTCTATGTGTCCGCGCAAAGAAGACGAGAGGATTTGCAATGAATAAGATTCCTTATGCATCCGCGATAGGATCTATATGTATGCTATGTTATGTACAAGGCCCGATGTATCGTATGCTTGAGCGTCACAAGCAGAT
>JAGFNQ010009523.1:0-61036 GCA_024364735.1 Boesenbergia rotunda
TATGTAATGACATACAGGGGCTAAGGAATAGAAGAAGACTTGTCAAAGGAGAAGCAAATATGCGAGTTGGAAATGGAGCAAAGATTGCTGCTGTTGCCATCGGAACCTATTTGCTAAAGCTCCCCACTGGACGTGTCTTAGAATTGGATAATTGTTATTTTGTTCCTTCATTAATAAAGAACATTGTATCTATTTCATGTTTGAATGAAAAAGGTTATCATTTAACTTTCAGTAACAATTGTTGTTACATAACTTTAAATGACGTTCTTTATGGGAATGGAACTTTGTGCAATGGCATCTACACGTTATATTTATCCAGTGACGTTTTCAATATCGAAGTTAGCAACAAACGTGCTCGAATAGATAATCAAATAGACTCCTACACGTGGCACTGTCGTCTTGGCCATATAAGTAAGAAACGCATGACCGAATTACACCGATGTGGAATTTTGGAATCATTTGAATCCGGTTCATTTGATACATGCGAATCGTGCTTAAAAGGCAAGATGACCAAATTATCCTTTCCCGGAAAGGGTAATCCAGTGGGAGAGTTGCTTGGTCTAATACATACCGATGTATGCGGACCAATGTCAACTCAGCACAAGGAGGCTATAACTACTTCATCACCTTTATCGATGATCACTCACGATTCGGTATGTGTTCTTGATGAAACACAAATCTGAAGCTTTGATAAATTCAAAGAATTCAGAAATGAAGTAGAGAAACACTTGGCAAAAGTATTAAAATACTTCGATCCGATCGGGGTGGAGAATACTTAAGTCAAGAGTTCCAAGATTATCTTAGGGACAATGGGATATTATCCCAATGCACTCCGCCGTATACACCACAGCATAATGGTGTATCTGAGAGGCGAAACCGAACCTTGATGGACATGGTTAGGTCGATGATGAATCATGCAACTCTTCCAAAATCCTTTTGGGGCTATGTACTTAAGACAGCTGTTTACTTACTAAACAGAGTCCCGACCAAGGTAGTCTCTACTACTCCATATGAGATTTGGAATAGTAAGAAACCTCACTTAACTCACCTTAAGATATGGGGTTGTCCTGCTTATGTGAAGCGGGTTGTATCAGACAAATTGGATGCTAAGTCTGATAAATGTCTATTTATTGGATACCCTAAGGAAACGAAGGGTTACCAATTCTATCATCCCTTGGAACAAAAGGTGTTTGTTTCAAGGCATGCTGTATTTCTAGAGAAAGAGTTTCTTTTGCAAGAAAACAGTGGGAGTGGGATTGAACTTGATGAAGTTCAAGAAACTCCAATAGACATCACAGAGACACCTAGTCTAGGCCCACAACCGATAATTCATAGTGATGAGCTATCAGTTGAACCTAAAACTACACCTCCTCTTCGTAGGTCTGATAGGACACGCAACATTCCAGAGAGATACGGATTTCTCGTAAGTGAATCGAACGACGTGTTGCTCATTGGCGATGACGAACCTATCAGTTATGAAGATGTTCTGAAAAATTCAGAAAGGGACAAATGGCTTGAGGCCATGAAGTCGGAAATGGATTCCATGTATGAAAATCAAGTATGGGACTTGGTTAACCCACCTGAAGGGATTAAACCCATAGGGTGCAAGTGGGTTTTCAAGAAGAAAACCGACATGGAAGGTAATGTTGTTACCTTTAAGGCTAGATTAGTGGCAAAAGGATATCGTCAAAAACAAGGAGTTGATTATGACGAAACCTATTCGCCAGTAGCTATGCTTAAATCCATTCGGATGCTCCTAGCCATAGCAGCTCATTATGATTATGAGATATGGCAAATGGATGTGAAAACAGCTTTCCTTAATGGAAACCTACTTGAGGATGTATACATGATACAACCTGAAGGTTTCACATCGGTTGATAAAACCAAGGTATGCAAGCTTCGACGATCCATATATGGACTAAAGCAAGCATCTAGGAGCTGGAACATCCGTTTTGATGAGACTATCAAAGAGTTTGATTTCTCACAAAATCCTGACGAACCTTGTGTGTACAAGAAGGTTAGTGGGAGTGCAGTCGTATTCCTAGTATTATATGTCGATGACATCTTACTTATAGGAAACGATATATCAGTTTTACAGACAGTTAAGATTTGGTTGTCCAAAACTTTCTCCATGAAAGACCTGGGAGAAGCAACCTATATCCTTGGGATTAGAATCTATAGAGATAGATCAAAACGGTTGCTTGGTCTTTCGCAGTCTACATATATAGACCGAGTGCTAAAAAGGTTTAGCATGTCGGAATCCAAGAAAGGTTACCTTCCCATCAGGCATGGGATCAACCTTTCGAAGTCTATGTGTCCGCGCACAGAAGACGAGAGGATTAGCATGAATAAGATTCCCTATGCATCCGCAATAGGATCTATCATGTATGCTATGTTATGTACTAGGCCCGATGTATCGTATGCTCTGAGCGTCACGAGCAGATACCAATCTGATCCAGGAATGGATCATTGGGCGGCTGTTAAGACAATCCTTAAGTACTTAAGAAGAACTAAGGATGTATTTCTAATATATGGAGAAGGAGATTTGATAATACGTGGGTATACAGATGCCAGTTTCCAGACAGATAAGGATGACTCCAAATCGCAGTCTGGATACGTATTTACTTTGAATGGAGGCGCAGTAAGTTGGAAGAGTTCCAAACAAGACACTGTAGCGGATTCTACCACGGAAGCGGAATATATCGCAGCTTCGGAAGCAGTAAAGGAAGCAGTCTGGATCAAGAAGTTTGTCTCCGAACTTGGCGTGGTTCCAACCATTGATGAAGCAGTGCCGGTATACTGCGACAACAATGGAGCTATTGCACAAGCAAAGGAACCAAGGTCTCATCAGCGATCCAAACACGTGCTTCGACGCTATCATCTGATCAGAGAGATTATAAGTAGGAATGACATACAAATTGAGAGAGTTCCCACTGAAAGGAATATAGCGGATCCTTTAACTAAGGCCTTGCCTCAAAGCAAGTTTGAGGGACATGTTAGAGCCTATGGTATTGGATACCGTAGCGATTGGCATTAGGCCAAGTGGGAGTTTGTTAGTGATATGAGAGAAGTGTCCTAAGGCAATCGCCTTATGATTGTAAACATTTATTTTAATAAATGATAATTCACTATTTGAGTGTACATGTTTGTGTATTTGATTGGGATCTTAAACTCATCTACTGAATGTCCGCAACACAACTCACAGCATAAGAGAATTTGTGATGAGATCACAACTAGTGATTATCTCTAATGTGCAATTGTGAAGTATTGAAATTATCCCTAGTCGATGAATTGATAAAAACGGACACTATCAATTCTGTTGAGACTATCATGGGTTATTCTCTAATCAGCTGATTCTCACTGGCTGGTGACATTGGGATGTCCGGAGATAAACATGGATGCTAGTTAAGGGAACTAGTTCATTGGAGTGACTAGCTGTGAGACTTCATATGGGAATCTACATGTAGATATGTCAATGAAGATCTTACTGCGGCTTAAGTGCGATGTTCCTTTGACTTGCGGTGTTCAAGTCATCTTGGTCATGGAGACTTATACTTTGACATCTTAAGCAAGCATCTCCAAGGAGGTGTGGACCCAGGATGATCGGGTATAAGCCGAAGTGCCCGAAGATGTTTGAACAGCCTACAAAGGATTCACCACTCCTTGCGAGGAGATGTATACCCAGGCCTATCGTCGGATTGTTACTCAAAGCCTCTGGCTAGAGCATATCATGTTAAGAGTGCGAGTCTCTTAAATACATGAGAGTAATTAGAAATCCAAAGGACGAGGAAGACACTACTTGGGCTAGGTGTGACGTAGTCAGCCTAGTGGGGACTGACACCATAGACCGTGTCCTGAACCAAGTGGGTATAAGGTGGTGAAGGGAATGAGGCACGATTCATTAGAGCTGCTGAAGGGTTTCAGAATAATTTCTTCTGGGGTCAAACCGTTGATCTTTCGATTAATTGGGGATCATGATGTACTACTAGGTGCCACTCATGATCGATCTATAATTAATGGGTTAATTATAGACGGCCAACATAAATCGAAAGCCTATTTAGTCACACGCAATACGAGTAATCCAAGGGATTTAAAACGAGTTGAAAATTAGATTTTCCGATCAAGAGAAACGAGTCGAATCTGAGTTAATCAGAGGCGCAATGGAAGCTAAAAATGGCTAAGTCTTTTGAAGGCTTTTTGGGCGAATTAAATGAGTTTAATTCGCGACCGGTTCGGGTTGGTTTGGCCGGCCAAAGGAGGTGCTAACCCTCCTTGTGGTGGCCGTCCATTAAAGGAGATTAAACCAATTTAATTGGTTTAATTAATAAAATAAATCTAGCGCGGTTTATTTTATAAATTATGGATAAATAAATTTGTATAAAGAAAATTTATATAAATAAATTTGTAGAAATTTATTCTTTTTATGGAAGTTAAAATAATCCATGAATTGGTTTATTTTAATTTTATAAAATCAATTATGAATTGATTTTATCATAATAAGAAAGTTTATAAATTTCTTATAAAAATTTATTCCATAATTTAAAGAGAGAAAAGAATAAGTTTTATTATAAATTAGTTTATAATAAAGACTTGGTTTAAACGGAATAATTAGTTAAGAAAATTTATAGGATAAATTTCTTATAACTAATTCCGTTTAGAGAGAGACTTAGCAAAGAGTTGCTACTATATAAAGGAACCAAAGGCTAGCCCTTTAGATCAATCAATTAATCAAGAGATTAATTAGAGCTCTCCCTCTCTCTCTTTTATTCTCTTCTCTCCTCATCTTCTTCTCCTTCACATTAGGGCCGGCGCCCCATCCTTGTGGATTAGGGCCGGCGCACACAACCATCATCCAAGGGAGTTGGCGTGAGCTTTCAAGGAGAAGGAGAACCCGAACACGAAGAAGAAGAAGCGGATAGCGACTCCTCTCTTCTCGGAATTCGATTCCGTTACTTCGTTGGTTAGTTTTCCTAATTTTTCTCTTGTCCTTCTAGTTGTGCCTTCCGAGAATCTAGTAGTTCTCGTCGGCACAAAACTCGTGACTTTGTGAAGTCATCCCGAAGAGAACTCGGCGTGGACGCGAATAGAGGCGGAGCTTCCAAGGGACGCTACGGTTGGATCTCGTCCCTTACTTCGAGTTACGAGAGGTACTTAGTAAATTTGTTTACTATTCCGCAATGTTTTATTTTATGATTATGTCAACACACCATAAGATTGCATGCTAGATACGAAGTTAAAATAATTTAGGAAATTATTTTATGCAAACTCTTCCGCTGCACGTAAAAATTTTAAATTTTACGAACTCGTATCCTTGTCGACATGCACCCGGTCCCAACATGGGAACTGGTACCTAATCCTGAGGGTAAATCCATCATTGACACTAAGTGGGTTTTTAGGAATAAGCTAAATGATTAAGGAGAAATAGTTAGAAATAAAGCCCGCTTAGTAGTAAAAGGGTTCAGTCAAGTAGAAGGGTTAGATTATGACGAAACCTATGCCCCAGTAGCTAGACTTGAATCCATTAGGATGTTATTAGCCTTTGCATCCCATAAAGGATTTAAGTTATACCAAATGGATGTAAAGTCAACGTTTCTAAATGGATTCATTAAGAAAGAAGTCTATGTAGGACAACCTCCTGGTTTTGAGGACTTAGAAAGACCTGACCATGTTTACAAACTCACTAAAGCACTTTATGCACTAAAACAAGCACCTAGGGCCTGGTATGTGTTGGGACCGGGTGCATGCCGACGCGGACACGTATTATAATTGTTACATAATTACATGCAGCGGAAACAAAAGCATGAATAATTTTCTAAATTATTCTAACACATATCCTAAGCATGCAATGTGTTCACATAATAGTAATATAAAATTTTTGCAGAAAAGGAAATTACTCTACGAATTACCTTGCGTAACTTGGAAGAAGGGACGAGATCCAACCGTTAGCGTCCCTTGAAAGCTCTGCCTCTATTCGTATCCACGCCGAGTATCGTCGGGATGACTTCGCTAAGCCACGAGTTTCGTATTCATGAGAACTACTAGATTCTCCGTGAACACGACGAAAACCGAGAGAGTAATCAAATCGAAAGACTCACCACCAAGGTTGGCCGAAGAGGAAGATCGTCGCAAGGAAGAACTTCGTCGCCTTGATGCTTCTCCTTGTGCTCACGGCAAGAAGAAAGAAGGAAGGCCTATGGCCAGCCAAGAGAGAGGGAGAGAAGAAGAGGAGAGAACCCAAGCAATTCTTGGATGGATCATCTTCCATGGCACCCCTTGGATCCTTTATATAGGGAGAGGTTTCTTAATTCCCAAGCAAACCTCTCTTTGATTATGGAATAATTTCTCAATCAATCCATAATCAAGGCTCTCATGATCAAGCTTCTTCTTCTTGATTATGAAATAATTTCTCAATCAATCCATAATCAAGGCTCTCTTTCTTTTGGCATGATTATATAAAATTTATAAAACAAACCAACCATTGGTTCATTATATAAATTTTATTAAACAAACCAACTCATGGTTCATTATATAAAAATTTATATAAAATTTATATACCCTTTTATAAAATAAACCAACCTTTGGTCTATTTTATAAAACAAACCAAAATAGTCTTATCCTCTTATGGTGGTGGTCGGCCATGACAAGAAGAGAGGAGGCCCCCTTCCTTGGCCGGCCCATCTAACCCCAATTGGATCAAATCCCTTAATGAATTAAACTTATTTAATTCACCCATTAAGTCTTTAAAAGACTTAGCCATTCTATGCTTCCGATGCGTCTGAAATAAATTCAGTTTTGACTATTGTTTGGACTTACCAAAAATAGTCTATCTCGATTGGGGAATCCAATTCTCAACTCGTTTTAAATCCTTCGAATTACTCGTTATGCGTGTGACCAAATAGGCTTTCAATTTATGTTGGCCGTCCATAATTAACTAATTAATTATAGAACGATCATGAGTGGCACCTAGTAGTACATCATGATCCCCAATTAATTGAAAGATCAACGGTTGACCTCAGAAATGATTCTGAAACCCTTCAGCAGCTATAATGAATCGTGCCCCATTCCCTTCACCATCTTATACCCACTTGGTTCAGGACATGGTCTATGTGTGTCAGTCCCCACTAGGCTGACTATGTCACACCTAGCCCAAGTAATGTTTCCTCGTCTTATGGATTCTAATTACTCTCATGTATTTAAGAGATTCATACTCTGAACATGTCATGTTCTGGCCAGAGGCTTCGAGTAACAATACGACGATAGGCCTCGGGTATACATCTCCTCGCAAGGAGTGGTGAATCCTTTGTATGCTGTTCAAACATCTTCGGGCACTTCGGCTTATACCTAATCATCCTGGGTCCACACCTCCTTGGAGATGCTTGTTTAAGATGTCAAAGTATAAGTCTCCATGACCAAGATGACTTAAACACCACAAGTCAAAGGAATATCGCACTTAAGCTGCAGTAAGAACTTCACTGACATATCTTTATGTAGACTACCATATGAAGTTTTACAGCCAGTCACTCCAATGAACTAGTTCCCTTAACTAGCATTCATGTTTATCTCCGGACATCTCCATATCACCATCCAGTGAGAATCAGCTGATTAGAGAATAACCCATGCTAGTCTCAACAGAATTGATAGTGTCCGTATTTATCAATTCATCGACTAGGGACAATTTCAATACTTCACAATTGCACATGTAGAGATAATCACTAGCTGTGAATTCATCACAAATTCTCTCATGCTGTGAATTGTATTGCGGACATTGAGTAAATGAGCTTAAGATCTTAATCAAATAATCATGTTTACTCAAATAGTGAATATTCATTTATTAAAAATAAATGATTACAATCATAAGGCGATTGTCTACAGATATTATTTATTTGAAAATAAAATATGAAAAATCCGAAAAATTCCCAAACTGGTGGTTGCACCAAGTTTGAGCTTCCCCGCTCTGATACCACTTGTTGGATCGAGAGAGACAGTAGAGGGGGGGGGTGAATATTGTTAACGTTTTTCGGAAAAACTTGGAGCAAATACGCAGCGGAAATTAAGAAAACACAATCACACAGAGACACGATCGATTTTACTTGGTTTGGAGCCTGGGTCGACTCCTACTCCAAGGCCCACGGTCGTTGACTGTTTACTGAGAGCAATTCTATAATCGCGCAAAGATTCTTACAAAGGATTACAGTTATAGTACAGTATTAGTATAACGGAAATAAAAAATTAGTTCTTCGTTACCGACGTCCGATATGGGATGTTTCTCAGAGCAGAGGGACGTCGTCGGCGCTTTCGTGTCGAGTTGGAAGGTTTCTGGAGCGAAGCACAGGAGCAGAAGAACGTTACAGCGTTGGAAGATGTGTTGTTTTGAGCCTTGGGGTCGAGGGCCCTTTATATAGCCTGGGGGCGCCCGGATCGTCGGGGGCGCCCCCCCCCCCCACGTGTCGGCCGATCCTCCTTTCCCTCGGTCAACTTCTGATCCCTTCAAATTCGGGATCATATCTTGACCGGGGCGCCCGGGACGCTGGGGGCGCCCGGGTTGACCGGGTCAAGTCTTATCCCTTTGGCTTGGCTGGCTTCTCTTCGCAGGCTTGCATTTGGGGGCGCCCGGAGCGCTGGGGGCGCCCGAGAGCACGGGGGCGCCCGGGACAGTAGCTGCAAAAGCAATTCTTTGGGTTTTGTGTTCACCTTGGGGGCGCCCGGGACACTCCGGGCGCCCTGGTCAGCTGTTGCCTCATTCCTTTGAGGCTCTCTGAGCTGTAGACACTCGTTCCTTCGGTCCTGCATCCAGGGTTAGTCCAAAACACCATAAAACAATAAAATATTAGTTTATACAGCCTTAGCTGTCTTGGTTCTGACTTTGGGTCTCCAAAATGGAGCCCTAGGTCGAACCGACGCCTACTGTTCCCTCGACGGGGAACGCGTCCTCACCTACTCCTCTCGGGAGAATGTACCTGATGCCAACCGCTCCACTGGTTGGACTTTTACCTAGCGGTCCTTCGCCAGGTCTTGAGTACCAAGCTGCCCTTCGCCTGGTGCCTAGCAGTCCTTCGCTAGGGCTTTGTATCCTGGCATTCATTTGCCAGGTGCCTAGGAGTCCTTCGCTAGGGCTTTGTTTCCTGGCAGCCCTTCGCCAGGTGCCTAGCAGCCGTTCGCTAGGACTTTGTTTCCTGGCAACCCTTCGCCAGGTGCCTAGCAGCCGTTCGCTAGGACTTTTCCTGCACACTTGAGTAACATTGTTAGATCACCAATAAACTTAACTTTGAATCCTTTGCCAATATCAAAACAAAGTTCGATATGGTGCTTCCTGCACCAACACTAACCATGTCCATCAAGGTTCGGTTACGCCTCTCAGATACACCATTATGCTGTGGTGTATATGGCGGAGTCCATTGAGACAATATCCCATTCTCCCTAAGATAATCTTGAAACTCTTGACTTAAGTATTCACCACCCCGATCGGATCGAAGTATCTTAATACTTTTGCCAAGCTATTTCTCTACTTCACTTTTGAACTCTTTGAATTTCTCAAAAGCTTTAGATTTGTGTTTCATTAAGAACACATACCCGAATCGTGAGTGATCATCGATAAAGGTAATGAAGTAGCTATAACCTCCTTGTGCAAGAGTTGACATTGGTCCACATACATCAGTATGTATTAGACCAAGCAATTCTCCCACTGGTTTACCTTTTCCGGAAAAGGGTAATTTGGTCATCTTGCCTTTTAAGCATGATTCTCATGTATCAAATGAACCGGGTTCAAATGATTCCAGAATTCCACATCGGTGTAATTTGGTCATGCGTTTCTTACTTACATGGCCAAGACGACAATGCCACGTATAGGAGTCTATTTGATTATCTATTCGAGCACGTTTGTTGCTAACTTCGATATTGAAAACGTCACCGGATAAATCTAACGTGTATATACCATTGTATAAAGTTTCGGTCCCATAAAGAACACCATTTAAAGTTATGTAACAGCAATTGTTACTAAAAGTTAAATGATAACCTTTTCATTCAAGCATGAAATAGATACAATATTCTTTATTAACGAAAGAACAAAATAACAATTATCCAATTCTAAGACAAGTCCAGTAGGGAGCTTTAGCAAATATGTTCCGATGGCAACAGCAGCAATCTTTGCTCCATTTCCAACTCGCAAATTCGCTTCTCTCTTGACGAGTCTTCTTCTATTCCTTAGCTCCTGTATGTCATTACATATATGTGAGCTACACCCAGTATCAAGTACCCAGGTGGACGAGGAAATAGAGTGACATTCAATAACGAAGATACCTGAAGAGGATGGGGCATCGGATGCCTTCTTCTTCTAGGACTCAAGATAAACCTTGCAGTTTCTTCACTAGTGACCCTCCTTGCCGCAGTGATGGCATGTGCATTTTGGTGCCTTTTCAGTCTTTTTGGCCTTTTTCTTCTTTCCCTTATTCTGTTCTTTGGGCTTCCTCTTAGAGCCTTTCTTTGAGGAACCAACTAACAGTACCATCTTCTGATCCTGCTTTACAGAAGGCTCTACAGTCTTCAGTAGGTTGAGCAACTCAGGAATGGTAGTCTCCAGCTTGTTCATCCGATAGTTCATCAAAAATTATGAGTAACTCTTGGGCAAACAATGCAGAATTAAGTCAACACTTAGTTCGTGATCCATTGCAAATCCGAGTGTGCCTAGTCGCTCAATGTACCCCCAACATCTTCAACACAAACTGTGAGACAGAAGTGCCTTCCTTCATCTTAGAGGTGAAGAGGAGTCTGGAGACCTCGAACCTTTCGGATCTCGCCTGCTCGTCAAACAGCTCATGAAGATGGAAGATGATGGTATGAGCATCCATATGCTCATGCTGCTTTTGCAGCTCAGGTACCATAGCGGCCAGCATGATGTAACTCGCAAGTTCAGAATCGGCCACATGTTTCTGATAGGCCACTAACTGGTCTGGAGTTGCATCTTCTGGAGGATGATTGGGAAGTTGTTCGTCAAGGACATAAGCAAGCTTTTCTGCCTTGAGGACTATCCTCAGGTTTCGAAGCCAGTCCATGAAGTTTGGCCCAGTCAGCTTATTGGTGTCCAAAATGGAATGCAAATTCAGAAAAGACATGATCAAGTGATTATCCTAGAAATACAAATTGAGCTTATGTGAGAAGAATGATAAAGAATGCATCAATATACATTAATTAAATCCTATTTATTTTTCGAATTGAATAACCCTTTTTATCAATTCGGGAGATCGTAGGAACATCTCTAAATAGGTTGATATCCAACCATAGATAAAAATAACCATGGCTAGAGTCCATCAAGTTATTCTTAGCTATGAAGGTAGGTAATTATACTGATTACATATTATACATATGTAACTATCACATTATGCTATCAACTAATTGAATGTTTGCATAAATCATTGGGTTGTTAACTCATTAACAAGTAAGCAACAATATACATAGCACCCAACTGCACCTCTCTTTACATCGACCTTGGCTGTGACACAACAAATCGATGCTCCAAGCTTAAGGCTGACCCATTAATCAAGAAATAGTTTTAATATGGTTGGAGCTCATTCAACCGTTTAGTCAGGCTTGGATATGTCCAACAACCAAAACTAATTCCATGGTTTGAACATGTTGAGGTTTAAGCCGGGCATGGATGTGTCCATCAACCCAAACGAGAAACAAAACTCCGGTTCTAACCATATTAATGGAAGGTGTTGTCCTTAATATTTTGTAAGGGGTTTTGGGTCTCATCCTTTTCCTTTTAAGCACATTCATGACATATAATTATGTCATGTTCTAACAATTTCCTTAATAAAGTATGTATGTGACTTAATTTATCAAGTCTAATTCTAATTTCATACTTTATTCAAAGAATTATTTTGGAAAACAATTTCTTAAATTGTCATAATCAATTTCGGAAATAATATGCTTAAGACTTTGATTTCTTTAAATCAAATCTTATTAAATTAAGAGACAAATTCCCTTAATTCAACCACATATTATTTATATGAAAATCTTATTTAAGGAAATAAACTCTATAGGAAACAATTTTCCTAATTAATTTTGGAGACATCAATATGTAAGAGCATCACCTCATAAATCAAATAAGAAAATTATTGTTTGAGAATCACCTCAAAAATTTCCAAGATTTGATCATATATTTTATTTATGGATAATTAATTACAACAAATTATTTACTTTGGGTGGCTCCCCGAGGCACTCCCCAAAGAAAATAAATTTGCTGTAAATCTAATTTGGCCTGCTCCGCGAGGCATAACCAAATTAAACTTGACAATTAAAGAACTTGTTAATAATATAATTTGGATGGCTCCCCGAGGCCTACCCAAATTAATTTTAACAATTCATATTCAAAATAGGAAATTAAATTATAACAACTAACATTAATTTGGGTGGCTCCCCGAGGCACTCCCCAAAATAAAGAATTTTGTTAATAATTTAAAAACCAATTTGAATTTAATTGTCAATTAATGTTTCCATAAAATGTCTAGACTTTCATGAAAAGAAAGTGCCCAAAATTATGAGCTTTCCATAAATGAAAAGTTTCCAAAATTAAAAGGTTTTCAGAATTGTTGTAAGTTTCTGGTACAAAGAAAACTTACATATTTCCAAAATTGGAAAATTTCCAAAATTAGGAAATTTCCAAAATTGGAAAGTTTCCAAAAATGGAATGTTTTCACAATTATCATAAAATTTCAGAAACAGAGATATTTCAAAAGTTAGCGAAATTTCATGAGGATTTCCAAACTTTGAAATTCCTAAATCTAAAATTTACCATAATTGGAAAGTTTTCATAATTGAAAATTTTTCCAAAATTGAGACCATGACAAAGTTTTTGACAAAACAATTATATGATTATGTCGAACACTAACCGGCTCTGATACCACTGTTGGGACCGGGTGCATGCCGACGCGGACACGTATTGTAAGTGTTACATAATTACATGCAGCGGAAACAAAAGCATGAATAATTTCCTAAATTATTCTAATACATATCCTAAGCATGCAATGTGTTCACATAATCGTAATATAAAATTTTTGCAGAAAAGAAAATTACTCTACAAATTACCTTGCGTAACTTGGAAGAAGGGACGAGATCCAACTGTTAGCGTCCCTTGAAAGCTCCGCCTCTATTCGTATCCACGCCGAGTATCGTCGGGATAACTTCGCTAAGCCACGAGTTTCGTGTTCACGAGAACTACTAGATTCTCCGTGAACACGACGAAACCGAGAGAGTAATCAAATCGAAAGACTCACCACCAAGTTTGGCCGAAGAGGAAGATCGTCGCAAGGAAGAACTTCGTCGTCTTGATGCTTCTCCTTGTGCTCACGACAAGAAGAAAGAAGGAAGGCCTATATGGCCGGCCAAGAGAGAGGGAGAGAAGAAGAGGAGAGAGCCCAAGCAATTCATGGATGGATCATCTTCCATGGCACCCCTTGGGTCCTTTATATAGGGAGAGGTTTCTTAATTCCCAAGCAAACCTCTCTTTGATTATGGAATAATTTCTCAATCAATCCATAATCAAGGCTCTCATGATCAAGCTTCTTCTTCTTGATTATGAAATAATTTCTCAATCAATCCATAATCAAGGCTCTCTTTCTTTTGGCATGATTATCTAAAATTTATAAAACAAACCAACCATTGGTTCATTATATAAAATTTTATAAAACAAACCAACCATTGGTTCATTATATAAATTTTATTAAACAAACCAACTCATGGTTCATTATATAAAAATTTATATAAAATTTATATAACCTTTTATAAAATAAACCAACCTTTGGTCTATTTTATAAAACAAACCAAAATAGCCTTATCCTCTTATGGTGGTGGTCGGCCATGACAAGAAGAGAGGAGGCCCCCTTCCTTGGCCGGCCCATCTAACCCCAATTGGATCAAATCCCTTAATGAATTAAACTTATTTAATTCACCCATTAAGTCTTTAAAAGACTTAGTCATTCTATGCTTCCGATGCGTCTGAAATAAATTCAGTTTTGACTATTGTTTGGACTTACCAAAAATAGTCTATCTCGATTGGGGAATCCAATTCTCAACTCGTTTTAAATCCTTCGAATTACTCGTTATGCGTGTGACCAAATAGGCTTTCAATTTATGTTGGCCGTCCATAATTAACTAATTAATTATAGAACAATCATGAGTGGCACCTAGTAGTACATCATGATCCCCAATTAATTGAAAGATCAACGGTTGACCTCAGAAATGATTCTGAAACCCTTCAGCAGCTATAATGAATCGTGCCCCATTCCCTTCACCATCTTATACCCACTTAGTTCAGGACATGGTCTATGTGTGTCAGTCCCCACTAGGCTGACTACGTCACACCTAGCCCAAGTAACGTTTCCTCGTCCTATGGATTCTAATTACTCTCATGTATTTAAGAGATTCATACTCTTAACATGTCATGCTCTGGCCAGAGGCTTCGAGTAACAATCCGACGATAGACCTCGGGTATACATCTCCTCGCAAGGAGTGGTGAATCCTTTGTAGGTTGTTCAAACATCTTCGGGCACTTCGGCTTATACCCAATCATCCTGGGTCCACACCTCCTTGGAGATGCTTGTTTAAGATGTCAAAGTATAAGTCTTCATAACCAAGATGACTTGAACACCGCAAGTCAAAGGAACATCGCACTTAAGCTGCAGTAAGAACTTCACTGACATATCTATATGTTGACTACCATATGAAGTTTTACAGCCAGTCACTCCAATGAACTAGTTCCCTTAACTAGCATTCATGTTTATCTCTGGACATCTCCATGTCACCAGCCAGTGAGAATCAACTGATTAGAGAATAACCCATGCTAGTCTCAACAGAATTGATAGTGTCCGTATTTATCAATTCATCGACTAGGGACAATTTCAATACTTCACAATTGCACATGTAGAGATAATCACTAGTTGTGAATTCATCACAAATTCTCTCATGCTGTGAATTGTATTGCGGACATTGAGTAAATGAGCTTAAGATCTTAATCAAATAATCATGTATACTCAAATAGTGAATATTCATTTATTAAAAATAAATGATTACAATCATAAGGCGATTGCCTTAGGACACTTCTCTCATGTCACTAACAGTATGAACGCTTATCAACCTACCTAACTTCTAAAGAATTTAAACAAGGACAAATTGACTCAACCTTATTTATTAAGACCCTAGGAAAAGAAATCTTTATTTCCCAAATCTACGTCGATGACATAATCTTTGGGTCCACCAACTCAAATTTTCTAAAATAATTTGTTAAAATAATGGAAAATGAATTTGAAATGAGCTTAGTTGGTGAACTAAATTTCTTTCTAGGCTTACAAATTAAGAAAACTAGGAATGGAAACTATGTCCATCAATCTAAATATGCTAAGGAGTTAATAAAGAAATTCAAAATGGACAACTCCAAAAGCATAAGTACCTCCATGGCCACAAATGTAAAAATAGATAGTGATCCTGATGGTAAACCAGTAGACCTTAAACTCTATAAAAGTATGATTGGAAGTCTACTGTACCTTACAGCCAGCAGACCTGATATCCTTTTTGCTGTAGGAATGTGTGCTAGATACCAAACCTGTGCTAAGGAAACGCACTTAGCAGCCTAAAAAGAATACTAAGATATGTTAAGGGCACCCTAAATGTAGGGATTTGGTATCCTAGGACCTCAACCTTTGACTTGTTAGGATACTCTGATTCTGACTACGCTGGTTGTAAATTAGATAGAAAGAGCACAAGTAGAAGCTGCCAACTGTTAGGAAATAATCTAGTAAGTTGGTGCAGCAGAAAACAACACTGTGTAGCTCTATCCACAACTGAAGCTGAGTATGTAGCTTTAGGAGAATGTGTAGCACAACTCTTATGGATGATGCACACTCTCAAAGACTTCCAGCTTAATTACACCCAAACACAAGTCTACATTGATAATATAAGCTCAATTAACCTAACTAAGAACCCAATCCAACATTCCAGAACTAAACACATAGAAGTAAAACACCACTTTATAAGAGATCATGTAGCCAGGGGTGAAATAGTCCTTAAGCATGTAGACTCTAAATCTAACTTAGCTGACATATTCACCAAACCCCTACCTGAGTCTAAGTTCAGTTCACTAAGAAGGCAGTTAGGATTATGCTTGGTAGAATAGGCTTACTCCACTTCTATTTTTTTAAAACTGCTTTACTTAATCAGTCTCTAAAATAATTTTGAAACTGCTTTACTTGATTTTCAAAATCTTTATTGCAATGTTAAAATCAATTTTTTCGATTTAGTTTTATTCAAAACTACCCCCTTCAAAACTAGGATTTTCTTCGCAAATGGACTTAGCTTAGGCCCTAACCCTAGAAATGCATGCACCTATAGATCTAGAAGTCAGCATCTCACAAGCACCTTAGGATACTTTTGAGTGATAACCTAGAATGGGTTGAGATGCTTAGGTCTTTGTCTTAATTCAAGATGCTTTAAGTCAGTGCATCTGCAGTAATTGAGGCACTAAATACAAATTAAACAGTAATCAGGTTAAGTGTCAAGTTTAGAAAATCTAACTTGAACAAAACACTTAACTTGACTAACCTTAGCGAAAACTACTGTTTATAACAGTTAGTAAGTAGCTAATTGGGTTAGACAGGACCCTACAGATAATTCAAAATTGATTTGGCTCAGTTTATATCTTGAATTGGTTCAGTACAGCACATTAGTGTTTTATTCTTATGCAATTCTTTTCACTATATTGCTTTGTTTTTTTTTGATATATGACAAAGGGGGAGAGATTGGAAAGGAGAGAAGGTTTAAAAATTTTTTCAAAATTTTCTTTATGAAATTTTCTTTATCCTTTCTTCAAAAAGTACTTAATTTAAAGTTGCCTTCAAAACTGTCTTTTTCAAAACTGTTTCTAAGTTCTTAATCTAAGTACTTGACTTAAACTATTTTCAAAAATTTCCAAGTACTTGACTTAAACTATTTTCAAAAAATTTCCAAGTACTTGACTTAAACTATTTTCAAAAAATTTCCAACTACTTGACTTAAACTGTTTTCAAAACTTGCCAAGTACTTGACTTAAATTTCTAAGTACTTGACTTAAATTTCCAAGTACTTGACTTAAATTGTTTTCAAAATTTCTAAGTACTTGACTTAAATTGTTTTCAAAAATTTCTAAGTACTTGACTTAAAATGTTTGTTATCTCTAAGTACTTATGTTCAAACTTCTCAAATAAGAAAAGTTTCTAAGCATAAACTTTCTAAAAGTACTAAAGAGATTAAAATTTTTAGAAAATTGTCTAAGTTATTAACTTGAAAATTTTTCTAAATGTAAAATGTCTAAGTATAAATTTTCCAAGTAAAACTTTTTTGGAAAATGTTCTCTAAAAACGTCTTTTGAAAAATGTTCTAAGTGTTGAAAATTCAATTCCATCTTTAGGCTTAGAAATTTTTTTCAAACCCCACGAACCTTTGAAAAACCTAGGGAGAGATTCGTTCCAGGGGGAGGAATCTAAACTAGTATTTCACCTATGTTCTAATTAACTTAACTTTTTGAATCGGGTTGCCATAAATCAAAAAGGGGGAGATTGTTGGTATAGACAGCATCAAGAATCGGAGGACTGCTAGGAGACTAAGACCTGGCGAAGGATTGCTGGGCACCAAGCGAAGGACTGCTTGGAATTGAAGACCTAGCGAAGGACTGCTAGGCACCAGGCGAAGGACTGCTTGGTACTGAAGACCTAGCGAAGGATTGCTGGGCACCTGCGAAGGACTGCTGGGCAAAAGTCCAACCGGAGGAGCCGGTTGGCAACAGGTAAAATCTCCTGAGAGGAGTAGGTGAGGATGCATTCCCCGTCGAGGGAACAGTAGGCGTCGGTTCGACCTAGGGTTCCATTTTGGAGACCCAAAGTCAGAACCAAGACAGCTACGACTGTAAAATTCACTAACATGCTTGCGTTGTTTTGTTTGGTACTAACCCTGGATGCAGGACCGAAGGAACGAGTTTCTGTAGCTCAGAACGCCCCAAAGGAAAGGGGCAGCAGCTGGGTTGGGCGCCCGGGAGGTCCCGGGTGCCCTAAGTCAAAGCCAAACAAGAATTAGCAAGAAAACGCTTCGGAAGCTCAGTGCTCCCGGGCGCCCTGGATGCCTCGGGCGCCCTGGGTCCAAGCCAACAAAGAAGATAGAGTTCAAGCCAACGAGAAGCCCGCAGACTGAGTCAACCCGGGCGCCCCTACTTCCCGGGCGCCCCCGTCAAACCTTGAGCCCGATCCAGGAGGTATAAGGGCTGACCGAGAGATTTGCGGATCAAGTGACACGCGGAGGGCGCCCCCAACGTCCCGGGCGCCCCTAGGTTCACTATATAAGGGGCTCGACCCCTAAGGCTTCTCAACACAGTTCTAAAACGCCAATACGCTCTTCGACTCAAGCGCTCTGCTCCGCAAACCTCCCATCTTGAGATTCAAGCGCAGACGACGACCCTCTGCTCCGAAGTACGATGTACAACCAGGCGTCGATAACGAAGAGTTTAATTTTTAGTTTACTATATTACAACTGTAATATTTTTCTGTAAACATTTGCGCACATATAGAATTGCCCGCAGTAAACGGTCAACGACCGTGGGCCTTGGAGTAGGAGCCGACCGCGACTCCAAACCAAGTAAATCCTTGTGTTCGTGTTTGTGTTTTTAATTTCCGCTGCTCATTCTCTTAAAATTTTATCTGAAAAAGTTTTACGATATTCACCCCCCCTCTATCGTATTCTCTCGATCCAACACAAAGAACATTCAAAACCAGAATTGCTACGTTGCTAAGGTTGCAATTCAATCCCCAATACCTCATCTACATATATTACATCCCAACTGTAATATAAAATACTCCTAACAACTATATATGGAGAAAACATTTAATGAGCAACACTCTCAAGCAATTAAGTACGAATCAAAACCAACACATGCTTCTATGTGCTACACCTTATTAAATTGGCCATTGAAAACATTTCAAAGCAGTTCGCACATTACAATGCTACTGGTCACTAATTCATCTCACCGACGTGCAAACTTGTCGTGGAGATGTAAAACAAGTTAGTCGGTCACAAGGAAAATAGTCGGATAGTCAGAGGTCTAAGGAAGCTTATCTATTGACTGTTTAGACCTTGGTTCTTCTAGTGACACATGAGTTTCTGAGTCATCTTCGCGAACATGAGTTTTGCAATCAAACAGATGACTCAATCATTGAAATCAACAAAAGGAACACATGTGATAGACTGAAACCTCGGGCATAATTAAGCAAATAATATTGATAGATATGCCGATATAACAATTAAGCCATCATAAGTTTTAGGACAACACGTGCATGAAAGGGAATTGTTTACCTGAGCCAAAAAGGGAATTGGGGATGGACTGATGCTGGGCACAGGATCAAGAAGAGGAGAGAACGGCTTGCGTGAATAGAAATCACGAGGCTTCACTTCTACTCAGTTGCGTGAAGAAGACGAAGAAGATATCGCGCTAAGAGAGGGTCGCGAGAGAGAGGGAAACTGTCGGCCAAATCGCGGGGTGGTTGTCGCCGCCAATTGAGGGAGGAGGAAGAAGATCGTGCGATTAGGGTTTTTGCTTGCGTGGGCTTCGACGTCGAGCAGAGGGAATCAGGGAGAAGTGTTTTCGAGAGAAATTGTTTAGGGTTTAATATAGTTTTGGCTTTTTGCAATAAATCCCTCCAAATTTTCATATTCCTAACAAGGCCCCTAATTTTCAAATTTCCCCATAAAATTTCGATATTTAACATTCTCCCCCACTATCAAAAATTTGGTCCCCAAATTTCGCTAGCAACCAACAACAAATATTAGTCCACCACAACAGGTACTAATCAACAGCAACATGTATCAACACCTCAAATATAATATAAATACTGAATAAAAATCACCCATACGCACCTCAAGTAAATAGATGAGAGTAGCAAGCTCTGATCGTATCCTCGAGCTCCGAAGTAGCTTTCTCATCAGAATGGTGCTGCCAACAAACTTTGACCAACTAGACTATCTTGTTCCTCAACTGATGCTCCTTGCAATCCAAAATCCGCATAGGCACCTCCTTGTAGGTCACGTCTAGCTGAAGTGTGACTGTCACCTCCGATAAAACATATGCAGGATCGGGTACATATTTGCTCAACATGGAAACATGAAACACATCGTGAACTCCAGCCAAAGACGGTGGCAGTGCCAGACGATAAGCTATTGCTCCAATCCGCTCCAAAATCTGAAACGGTCCAATGTAGCATGGAGCTAGATTACCTCGTAACCCAAACCGCTTCATCCCTTTCATGGGTGATACTCGAACAAATACGTGATCGCTCACGGAAAATTCCAAAGGTTTGCGTCTTCGATCTGCATAACTCTTCTGGCGATCCTGAGCCTCTGACAGCCTGCGTTTGATAATATGGACTAGCTCTGAGTCACGCTGAATACTCTGAGTACCTAGCAACTAAGATTCCCTAACCTCCTCCTAGAGGGTGGGTGTCCTGCAAGCTCTATCATACAATGCCTCGAAAGGTGTCATCTGAATAGCTGAATAATAGCTATTATTATAGGCAAACTCAACCAAATGCAGGTGATCCTCCCAGTTGCCTCTAAAGTCCATAATGCAGGATCTCAACAAATCCTCTAGAGTCTGAATGGTACGCTCTGACTGTCCATTCGTCTGCGGATAAAAGGCTATACTGAATCGAAGTTCAGTACCCATAGCCTGCTGTAAACTCTACCAAAATCGCGAAGTAAAATGCGAATCTCTGTCTGATATGATGCTTAGAGGAACACCGTGTAGTCTGATAATATCAGGGCAGTACAGCTCTGCCAGCTTATCCAGTGAATCTATCCTCTAAATCCCCAAGAAATGAGCAGATTTGGTTAACCGACAGATTTGGTTAACCGATCAATGATCACCTAAATCGCGTCGTGTCTCTTCCTAGACCTCGGTAATCCCACAACGAAATCCATAATAATGTGCTCCTATTTTCACTCAGGAATAGGGATTTCCTGAAGTAATCCAGCAGGTCTCTATTGCTCGGCCTTCACCTGCTAGCACACTAGACATCTAGCAACAAAATCCACGATGTCTTTCTTCATACCGTTCCACCAGTAGTAACGCCTCAAATCTCGGTACATACGGGTTGCGCCTGGTTGTATAGCAAACCGAGATCGATGAGCCTCCTAAAGCAACTCATCAATAACTGGATGTGACTTAGGTACGCATAATCTCCCTCGAAAATATAGAATACACTCGTCATAACGTGTAAAGTCGGACTGCTGCTCTGAGGCTATCCGGTTGCCTAGGAACAGCCTGAGCCTCTCTGATCCTCGTCCTGATCGAAGAATGAGTAACCGTAGTCACCAATAACCCTTTCTCTTTCTGACACTGCTCCTCCAGTCCCATCTCTGAGAAGCTCTGAACTAAGCCTGTGACCATAACCTGGTGACAAGCCAAAACACTGCAGGATTTTCTGCTTAGTGCATCTGCAACTACATTAGCATTCCCTGGATGATAGCTAATGGTACAGTCATTATCCTTCAAGAATTCCATCCATCTTCTCTGACAAAGATTCAGCTCCTTCTAAGTGAATAAATACTTGAGATTCTTGTGATTCGTAAAAGTCTCAAACGTGGCGTCGTAGAGATGATGTCTCCATATCTTTAGGGCAAAAATAATGGATGCAAGTTCTAAGTCGTGAACTGGATAGTTCTTCTCATGCTCCTTCAGCTGACGAGAAGCATAAGAGACTACCCGTCCATGCTGCATCAAAACTACACCCAAACCCTAATGTGATGCGTAAGTATAGAGTACGAAACCATCCTCGCCTGAAGGTAACACCAATACAGGCGCAAACACCAATCGCCGCTTAAGCTCTTGAAAACTGGTCTCGCAAGCGTCTGTCCAAATAAATTTCACGCCTTTTATGGTCAGACGTGTCAACGGTGAAGCGATGCTGGAAAACCCCTCAACAAATCGTCGATAATAACCAGCAAATCCGAGAAAATTGCGCACCTCCTGAACTAATTTCGACTGCTCCCAACTGGTGATAGCCTCGATCTTCTGGGGATTTATGGAGATATCTCTACTGGAAACAATGTGTCCGAGAAAACCCACAGAAGACAACCAGAAAACACACTTGCTAAACTTCGCATACAACTGCTCCTGTCGAAGCATCTCCAGAACGATGCGAAGTAGGCGCGCATGTTCCTCCTTGGGACGGGAGTAAATCAGGATGTCGTCGATGAAAACAATAACGAACTGATCCAAATACTCCATAAAGACCCGATTCATCAGATCCATGAATACTGCAGGAGCATTAGTAAGCCCAAATGACATTACCAAAAACTCGTAATGTCCGTACCGGGTGCGAAAAGCTGTCTTCTTGATATCTGAATCTCTGATCCTCAACTGATGATATCCTGACCGCAAATCAATCTTAGAATACACTGAAGTATCCTTCAGCTGATCAAACAAATCTTTGATACGAGGCAGGGGATATTTGTTCTTGATGGTCACTGCATTCAACTGCCTGTAATCGATGCATAACCTCATAGAACCATCCTTCTTCTTTACGAATAGCACTGGCGAACCCCCATGGAGATACGCTAGGACGGATGAATCCCCTATCAAGCAACTCTTGACTTTCCAGTCATGCTCCATCCTGATAATATTGAGTATGCGAGAAAATCACTAATGGTCCATAATAATGTTGTATGCATTATAAAATTTGATTTATTTGCTCTGTCATATATCTCTAAGCCTACATTACATAAATGGTTCAACTTAGCTATCAATGGATGTAAAAAAACATTTAGTTACCATTTTGGATTCTGAGGACCTAGAATTAACACAGTAAGAAATATGAATTCATCTTTCATGCACATCCATGGTGGTAGGTTATATGGTGTTAAAATAACTAACTATGATGAATATTGTTGTCCATAACTTCCAAATGGCTGAAATCCATCTGCTAAAAGTCTAAGTCTCACATTACATGGTTCCATTGCAAAGGAATAAAATGTTGTATCTAGATGTTTTCATACAGGGAAATCACAAGGATAACACATTATGTCTCCTTCATGTTTATGGTTTTAATACTAGATCATATGACTTGCTGTTACAACAGATGCATACAAGCACTGGAGCTTAACAGTTAATGGGAAGTAATACATGACTTTGTAGGAATATTTTTCTTTTTCTTCCCAACCATGCGACTACTATGCTTATAATGAGGGTGATTACACATTTTGCATTCCATCAATTCACTATCTTTGTTCTAAAAGATCATGTAATTATTAATAGAATAATGTATCTTCTCTATAGGCAAACCCTAGTCTCTAATCAATTTTTTTATATTGTAGAAACTATTAATCATATAGTTATCTGCTGGAAACAACTCTAACATCAATTGACAAATGTCATCATAATATCGTTTAGAGAAATGATGTTCGACCTTCGTATTCAATAATCTTGCAGTAGCAGATAATTGAGAATGCCCCAAAGGAATATTTTCCCATACTTCTCTTTCACAAGCCTTCAGCATGTCATACATTTTCTGAACTTCAAGCGTAGGTGTTTCATCTACATTTAATTGATCAAATGCATTCATTACATCGTAAACCGTTGATTGAATTACATCAGCAGACCTATATGATGCTTCTGGAGAAATTGAGTTGGATGATGAAGCAACAGAAGATCCAACAGGTTCATATACATATGACTCTCAATGACAATACCAGTTGTAATAATTTGGAACAAACTCATACCTACAAATATGTGTTCACTGTATCCTCATCATGGAAAGTTGTATTTCTACATCTGTGCTAATTACATGGACACTTTAACTCGACAGCATTCAAACACCTAGGATGAGACTTTGTAAAATTCATAAATTTTTCAACATCAGTAAAATACTCTTCAGTGATAAATCTATTTTTAATCTATTATACATCCATGCCTTGTTCATATACATTGTATCCTAATGAGAATAAAATGTTCAATATGATTAATCATTTGAAATCAACCATAATTAAATTTAAATCATTTAGATCTCATGAAACTAAACATTCTCTTCCTAAATGGTAATGCAAAAATTCCTACCCAAATCTTGAATTTTGAATCAAGTTAACTACTAGGATATTAAGGTTAAATACAAGCCTTACTTCGGCAAAGCACATAGTAAATATTAGTTTGACTCAAGTCTCTCTAAACTCACATGTATTAGTCTTCAAAAACTTTTTATATCTTTCAAGTTAGCTGATTTCTATTGTTGTTCCATAAAATTTTAAGGATAGAGCAACAAAATTATCACTGTATTTCTTTAAGCCTTAGGGAGATAAGGCAAAATCCTAAAATTCCAACAAAATGATTAAGCAATATGAGGATAGGATAACATAGTAAATATAAAACGTGCAACATAACTGAATTCTATTAATTAATAGTAAATCAAATAAGTTGCAAGTTTAAGTAATTTAAATTGGATGATTATAACAAGTCAAGCTACTAAATTTATGACAATTACTCCTGAAAAATTAGAAACATTTTGTTCTATTTGTTGATGCAGTCTGGCCCGGTTGTTGTTTTGGTGTTTGACAATGATTTAAGTTTGGTTGAGCGAATTTGGATTAAAGTCCTGGTCGGGGACTGGGCATGAAACCCTGGTGAGTGAAGCCAGGTCCTATCTTGTGAAGCTAGGTTGAAATCCCGGTGAATGAAGCCGGGTCCTGGTGAGTGAAGCCAGGTGATTGGAAATCACGGTGAGTGAAGCCGGGTCCTGGTGAGTGAAGTCAGGTGTTGAAAAGTCCTAATTCGGAAGAGGTGGGTGAAAAGTCCTAGCTGTTGGTGCAGGAAGCACCATATCGAACCTGTGTTTTGATATTGGCAAAGGATTCAAAGTTAAGTTTATTTGTGATCTAACGTTGTTCACTGAGTGTGCAGAAAAAGCCCTAGCGAAGGACTGCTAGGCACTGGTAAAGGAATGCCAGGAAAGAAAGCCCTAGCGAAGGAATGCTAGGCACTGGCGAAGGACTGCCAGACAGGAAAAGCCCTAGCAAAGGACCGCTAGGCTCTGGCGAAGGACTGCCAGAATGGACAAGCCCTAGCGAAGGACTGCTAGGCAACTGGCGAAGGACTGCCAGCATCCAAGACCTAGCGAAGGACTGCTAGGCTCTAGGCGAAGGACAGCCTGGGACTAAAGCCCTAGCGAAGGAATGCTAGGCACCGGGCGAAGGACAGCTCGGCATCCAAGCCCTGACAAAGGACCGTCAGGCAAAAGTCCAACTGGAGGATCCGGTTGGCACCAGGTAAAACTCTCCCGAGAGGAGTAGGTGAGGACGCGTTCCCCTAGAGGGAACATTAGGCGTCGGTTCGACCTAGGGCTCCATTTTGGAGATCCAAAGTCAGAACCAAGACAGCTAAGGCTGTGAAAAATCAACTTAGTATTTGCTATTTTGGACTAACCCTGGATGCAGGACCGAAGGACTGCGTTTCTGCAGCTCAGAGGGCCTCAAAGGAGTGAGGCCGCAGCTGAGCAGGGCGCCCCGGATGTGTCGGGCGCCCCAGAGTCAACCCAAAGTCAGCAGAGAAGTAAACCTCCGACAGCACAGCGTTGGGGGGCGCCCCGCGCATGTCGGGCGCCCCTCTTGTCGCGGGCGCCGCGCAAATCGGGCACCGCGCAGATCGGGCGCCCCGCGTGTCTCGGGCGCCCACTGTGCCACGCCACTGAAGGCGGCTGCAGCTCACCCTCGCGAAGCCTCGGTGATAAAGTTTGACCGGTCAATCGGGCGCCCCGTGCGCGTCGGGCGCCCCAGTCAACTGTTATCCCGAAGTCGAAGCGATCAGTCACGACCGAGAGCACGCCGGATCAGAAGCCACGTGGAGGGCGCCCCGAGCATGTCGGGCGCCCCCTGCCCTATATAAAGAGGGCCTCGACCCTCTTCAAAGACAATCAATTGCTTCGACAATTCTACGCTCTTCTGCTTCCACGACACGCTCCAGAAAGCTGCCAACTCAAACCGACGACGTCCCGCTGCTCCAGAACTTCCATCTTCACCGGACGTCGGTAACAAGAGTTGTATTTAAAGTTTACTATTCTGCCTTATTGTAAAATCTAATTGTAAACTTTGCGAACTTATAGAATTGCCCGTAGAAAACGGTCAACGACCGTGGGCCTTGGAGTAGGAGTCGACCCAGGCTCCGAACCAAGTAAACCAGCTGTGTTTGCGTTATTGTGTTCTCTTTTATTTCCGCTGCGCACCCGCTCTTTTTAAATCCGAACGAATTGCGACATTCACCCCCCCCCCCTCTCTCGCATTTCTCGATCCAACACTAGCTTGGAGGGCTAGGTGAAAAGTCCTAGCTTGGAGGGCTAGGTGAAAAGTCCTAACTTGGAGGGTTAGGTGAAAAGTCCCATCTTGGAGAGTTAGGTGAAAAAGTCCTGGCTTGGAGGGTCAGGTGCCTAGCTTGGAGGGCTAGGTTGGATGAAGGTCTAACTCGGAGGGGTTGGGTGAAAAGTCCTAGCTTGGAGGGCTAGGTGAAAAGTCCTAGCTTGGAGGGCTAGGTGAAAAGTCCTAATTTGGAGGGTTAGGTGCAAATTCCCAACTTGGAGAGTTAGATTGAAAAATCCTTAGCTTGGAGGGCTAAGGTGAATGAAATCCTAGCTTGGAAGGCTAGGTCTGCGTCCCTGGATCGGTCTGGTGACCGATCAGGGAGTTGGCACGATGCTCCTTCGTGGATCGGTCTGGTGACCGATCCAGCGATGTCTGATCGGTCTGGTGACCGATCAGGGAGTGTGTGTTTCACTCACTGCATAGCTCCTGATCGGTCTGGTGACCGATCAGGGAGCGAACAGTGAGTTGAGTTCCCCTGCTGATCTGCTCCTGATCGGTCTGGTGACCGATCAGGGATACTGCTCAGATCGGTCTAGTGAACGATCATTTGTCGCAAGGTTCTCACTATCACCGATCAGGATGACTCCTGATCGGTCTGGAGCAGCCTGATTAGTCTGGTGACCGATCAGGCAGGAGCCTGATTGGTCTGGGGACCAATCCGGAGTGTGCAGAAGACTTCTGGATCGGTCTGGTGACCGATCAGGGTCCTTCCTGATCGGTCTGGTGACCGATCAGGCGCAGAACTTTAATTCAAATATGATGTCAGAAGTCTGTTTTCTCTGCCGATTCTCTGATACACTACTGATATGTTTTGATATGCATTGCTAAGCCTCTGTTGGAGTGTGCAGGTGATAGCAGGTGATTCAAACACTCAAGGAGGGTCAATGGGAGGCTTTCCGTTGAGCAGGTTTGGCTGTTTCTCATTCTCAGGTTTCAACGGGCAACTGACACAGCTGGCGACTGACGGAGGCTCAGCTGGAGAGGAGGTCTTCAGTGGACTGAGTGCTCAGGGAGGTCAGTGGGTTCAGGCTGGCTCAGTGGATGCTGATGAAGCTTGTGATGGTGAGCAGAGCTTAAGTGACGAAGCTGGAAGTAGAGGAGCGGAAGTGAACAAGACAGAAACTTGGGAAGTTTGGCTGGGCGGTGTTCGTGCTCTCTGTTGCTTTGTGCTTAAGCAATCTTGTTGCATTCCTGTGAGAGCTTTGTGAGTGTTCTTTCTTGTGTGATCTCCTGTACTCAAGTTATATCATCCGTGAGATCTGTGGAGAGGTTTCTCCACCGAGAAGGAGGCTCTATCTTATCCGGGTTCACCGGGGCTTGATCTGCCGACGATCAAGGGATCGCCCACCTTACGGGCACGCCAAGGAGTAGGGGCAAGTTATCCCTGAACCTTGTACATCTTCGTCTTAGCGTTTGTTTGGTTTGCGATTCCTTCTCTGCTTTGTTCTTTGTTCTGCATTTTCTTCCGCTGCTAATCTGATCACGCAGAAAACTTCAAAGTGAAACTTGTGGGTGTCTGGCTATATTCACCCCCCCTTTATAGTCATCTCGTCACCAACACTATTAAGCAATATGATCAAGCCGTATAAGGGCAATAAAGTTATGAGGATAGGGCTGATCGTGCGTGGCCACAGGAGGCTACCGTGCGCGGTCACAGCCGGCCGCGCGCAGCCACAGCCTGCCTCACGTGGCCAGAGGAGGAATGAGAACGAAAAAAATTACACATTTGCGTGAAGCTGGAGTAGGGGTCGCTGGAGGTGGAGTGGTTGGAGGAGTTCGCCAGTTGCGAGAACGAGAATCGCCGGAGGTGAGAATCGCTGAGGAGAGAACGCACGTGTGAGGAGGAAAGCGGCTGCGGGACCCAAACCCTAAGTTTATTGCGACTATAGCGACGGACAATTTTAATCCGTCGCTATAGCGACGGATTCAACTTGTCCGTTGCTAATTGTGACGGATTTAATTTGTCTGTTGCTACTGCCGATGAATTTTAACTTGTAGCGACAAACATATGTCGTCGCTAGTCGGTCTCGAATTTCTGTCAATTTTTTTTGCGACGGACATTAATTCTCCTGTGATATTAGCGACGGATACTAAACACCCGTTGCTAATTTCGCAATAGATATTTATATGTTTGTCGCTATTGCCTATTTTTTTTTGTTGTATTAAAAGAGTTATTTAGTTAATTTATAAATTTTTATTTTTAAAAAAAATAATGATAATCTAACTGTGGTGAACCGTGATAAGTGTATGAATCATGAATCGGCGATTTCAAACTGTGAACCATAACCGTCTTGGACAGTTAAAGTTAAGAGTCGATTCCTCAGGAGCCGCCGAATTGACGACTTCAAACCGTCGAATCATCGATTTCTAATCAGGGGCGGATCTATTGCCAATCCACTTGCATATTGAATATTCATGTAACCTTTAATCCATAGTCATGCCACTCAACATTGGGTTAAAAGAGATGAAAGGTGAGCATTTATGGCTACAAATCACTTGGTACATAAATCGATCAAAGATCAAGGGATGGGATGACTCAGTTCAAATAACCATGATCGTTTAACTTTGGTCAGTTGGATACAAATTTGGTTGCTTGTTGTCAGGAATGTGTTTGGTTGGCTGACTTCCTTTAGGTTAGACTTCAATAGATTGATTTCTCCATCAACTCGAGCTTTAATAGACCGACATCTTTTAGGTCGGGCTTCTTTCAAGTCGGCTTTCAGGATATCAGGTAGTGACTTTTGGGCAAAGGTTTGTAAAAAAACTAAAGGAAGAGATTGGCGGGAGGGGCAAACTTAATAAGGCCCCTCGAATACTCAAATCAAACCTTGGAGCAAAGGTGGAGAAAATGAATGGAGAAAAGTAAGGAGGGTAAAGAGATGAGATTGGTTTTCTTGATGTCGCAACTGGTTACAAATAAATAGAAAGAGAAAGGACGACCTTGCTCCTAAAGGGGACACCTCTTCCTTTCCTTGCCGAGAGATACCTCTCTTGGTGATCAATGCTTTAACAACCTTGTCCCTTAGCGCTTGACGCCGAGATAGCGATTATCCTGTGGGCTATTGAATTCGTCCAATGACATACTTCTCCATTTAAATCAACCCTAGCTGGTCTCTCTGCAAGTGAGGTAGCAATTTCCCTGAATGATCTTAGACATTCTACACACTAAAGTTCAACAACAGCTGGTTGAAGTAACTCAACTTCTTCAATTTTTCTGAGAAGGTTCCTAAACTCATTACCCTTATGCCCTGATTCCGTAAATCCAATCACTGGGTGGTTTATGAGACTGTCTTCTAACATATTCAGCTGCCTTTTCTACCACTGGAGAAAAACTTTCTTACCAACAAGAACATTAAGTAATCCTTGTCTTGTCGTGATATCCATGGATCCAGAAATCTTGAGACTCTCAATGACGCCAGGCACAACCTCATGCACCAAGCCCGAGTACTTGCCTTCAGTGATCCCTCAATTCCCACGACGGAATTAGAGAAGTCAATGCAACATATATATATATATATATATATATATATATATATATATACCCGAGTACTTGCCTTCAGTGATCCCTCAATTCCCACGACGGAATTAGAGAAGTCAATGCAACACATATATATATATATATATATATATATATATATATATATATATATATATATATATATATATATATATATATATATATCTTCACCATTATTATCCTAGTCAACATTCACCCCATCATCATTATAGATTAGATCACCAATTATTTCAATCTTGTCATCTAGATCTTTCTTATAAATAAAAATTCTTTCCTAGATCCCCTGCATTAAGGTGTCTGACGGTTCAATCTTATAAATAAAAATTCTTTCCTAGATCCCCTGCATTAAGGTGTCTGACGGTTTGATCTTGTTGTCGTCTCCTACAATCGTATGATTGAGATAGTTAGATTGATCGTACTCGATGTTGTTGAGGTCCTCATGGTAGTCTCTGCCGATGCGGGAGGAAGGGGGACGTAGATGTGCAGTGGAGTCGGTGTTCTCTTTAAGATGTAGGTGATGGGGCAGTTGATCCCAAATCCCTCGACACTGAATATGCACTTCGACATCTCTCTTTGATTGGAAATTAAGGCTTGTTTTAAAGGAGAATAAAGGAATTTACGAACTTTACGATCTTGCATCGCTAGATGTTGGGATAACTTTGCAACTTGTCTTTATAGATCTTGAATCTCGTCTTGGGTGCTACAACCACAATGTGAGGCTTCCTCAGCTAGAGCCTACCTGTCATGACCACGATGACCATCCATGGGATCTCGAGAGCTCTGATACCAATTGACACTGGACATGATAGCAATTATCTTGCGAGCTATTGAATCCATTGATCCACACACAAATATTGAAAATAATCTTCTAGAACTTATTGATTCGAAGAGGAATACCAGGAAATAGAAAAATAACGACACTGCCAAAAATATTATTAAATAAAAAATCTTCTCCTTTATATCAATTGACAAGACGTTGATATAAACCCAAGACACAAAGAAAGGAAAGAAATTATGATAAATGGACATCAATTTCAATCTGTTAGTGAAGAGATCTTTCCAAGAAAAAAAATTCTTAATAGAAATTGAAATTACTAAATAGGATGCCGACATTAAAAACTCGTAACTCATAAATACCAAAAATATTAAAATTATCTCAAATACCATAAAAATAAAAAATATCAATAATAATAATAATAATATATGAATTATCCTGCATCAACCCTTTAGTAACTGCTGAGTCAAATCAGAGTTTCAATTACTAAATGTGGATGCTATTTGGACGGAATTGACTTGAGGTCTTTTATCAGGGGCGACTTGACCCGTATTGAGTTTGACCGGAATCGAGCTTGTTTTGATTTGACCCAAATTTGATTTGGCTTGACTCAAGCTCGATTTGTCTTCACCTGAGATCATCTTGACTTGACCCGAGCTCATCTTGACCAGATCCGAGCTCGTCTTGACTTTGACTATGCCACATAGTGCTGACTTTCTCTGCCATATTAATACATAAATATAAACAAAGATTGATCTTGAGCTCTTGACATTATCTTAAGAAGGCAAGGACCCGCTTGATTGCGCAACACATGGACATGGCAAGTGCAAGAGGAAAACTAGCTAGTTAAAACAAGTGAATACTAATTGACCTCGATCCTAGCAACAAAGGGAGATCACAACAAGGGGAATGTAGAGGTTCAATAGTGCCTAGAGGAGTTGAAACATAAGGGTAACATAGTCCAAGTATATATGTTGAACACAAATCATTTATAGATTAACAAAGCCATGTAATCTTTTCACTAATCGTTTGAAATCATTCATATATCAATTATCTTTTTTCATAAATATGTTTCCATAAATACGCAAATCAAGTTTTATTGTTTGTACAAACTTCATTATCCAAAATTTTAAACAAATGATTTTCACAATATAATAGGTTGCGAGAAAATATGACTCATATTCCATCATTATGTAATTGACTATTTTCTACTATGTTTACATGGTGTGATGTGTCTAGTTTTCATTGTGAATTGACTGAGATTGCATCGTTGTGATGTTTGTGTCTAGTTTTCCAAAAAAAAAAAGAAGAAAAAAAGAAAAGAAATATTAGGATTTAGACTGGTCATGTTATCCATCTATGTGCCTTAAGAGTATTACATACTATTGAATTGTAATAAGAGTTTTAAGTGATTATAAATATGATTAAATTCAATTGAATTCCTAACACTTCCATAGGTACTCAACAATGTAGTAGTGGCTTTCCCAATGTCACCAAAATCACTTCCATAAATTTTTGGTTTTGTAACATTTGTGCACCTCCATAAGCATGGACACAACAAAATTCACTAAAAAAATAGGCTTTTTAGTGAACAATTTGGGCATACCACTCGAAGACCGCCTTCCAATTCTTTCTGCAACTTCCAACAAGAATATGAACACACAACTCATAATTGTTGAGGATGGGAATAGGAGCTCGAATGAATTATCCATGCATGAAGAATATCCTGACAATCCCCTAGCCTCCATTGTCAAATATGAAATTTTCGGAGGATTAAAATGAATAAAAATCATAATTTAGGGAGCGGTTTGCAAATATTAGAATTTGGAGGACCTTTTTATAAAAAACCAAAACTATTAAAAAGTCCTAAATTCCTCCCTTAATTCAGTTCCTTCCCTGTTTTCTCCCCCGACGTTGCAGCAGTTCCACGAGCGAGCGACGCCGAAACCGCCGCCGAGCCCTAATCTCCTTCATCGTCTTCTCCTTCTCCTTCTTCGTCTTATTCAGTGCGCATGAACGAGATGCCGAGCGCCCCGTCTTCCTGATCCCGCCGCCGCCCTAGCACGAGCTTGCCGACGCCGCTGGAGTCGGGACGCCTTTCACTTGGGTTCTTATCGCCGCCGTGAAGCTCTCCTGGAGGGCAGCAGTCACCACTGCTCTCGTCGCGATCACAAGGTCGACACCAATGCCCCCTTTTCTCCTCTACAACTCTCAGGGGTTTTCCATGCTTTTTCTCGACCTATCGCCGACCGTTGCTGCTTCATCTCACGCCGGCCATCATCAAGGTAAGGATTATGGGTTGGCTGTTTGGTTGGATCGTGAGTTGATGGTGTTTAATGTTAGTAGGAGCCCTAGAGCCAATTATGTAATGATTGACTAGGGACTTTTGTATCATATTCTATCATTAATAAAGACATGTTTGGTTATTATACTTACTTTATTATTTGTGTCAAATAACTAAGTATAATAATGTCCTTGGATAGTAGGTTCTTATCTACATCATATCGATTAGCTGAATCGATAGTGAGATGATGTAGAGAACACTACACTAAATTATTCCTAGTCAAGCATTAATATTCAAGGACAATATTAATGCATGGAGACTAGCATGTAGGTCAATTGATGACTTGAGCTCACAAGTCATGGATATGTGATATCAAGTTGACACATGAGTATATATTAGAGAATGTGTACTAAATTGACCCGCCATGAGAAAGATTCATAGATTGTCATATGAGTGTCATAAACTTTCTCATGTGACTATTAGTATGAATAGTCCTTAGACCTGAAGTCACTACGGTTCCCTACATAAGAAGTTATATACTTTGGTATCGTCAAACGTCACCCGTAACAGGGTGGACTATAAAGGCGATCATTGGGTATGTAATGAATTATGCAGAGGGATGTGAGTGATATAGATGGGATCTATCCCTCCCATATGACGGGAGTGATATCTGTGGGCCTCTTGATGGAGTAGGACTACTAAAATGCATGGTCATGCTCAAATGAGTCAATATGAGATATTGAGCTCATTTATTTGAGTGAGTCTACTCGGGGATCAAGAAACACAAAGATTGATCGAGGATGACACGGTCTATGCCTCATTGGTCAATCTAGATATCAAGGATAGAAGGACAAGGTCATACGTTATCATAGTCACGGAGGTTTAGTCAGATCTAGACTTTTCTTGTTACTTGGGTAGCAATGTTGCATTGCTAGATGCCGCTCATTGCTTATGTGTCTAAAGCATTTGGCGCATTGCCAACGTCACGAGAACCTATTGGATCACACACTAAGGACATGATGCTTCAGGAAATCTGATCGGGAACCCGAGTTGGGAACTCGGGAAATCTGATCGAGAGCCCGAGTTGGGAACTCGGGAGATCTGATCGGGAGCTCGAGTTGGGAACTCGGGAGACTAGTTCGGGAGCTCAGGAGCTCGGGACAGGAGCTCGGGACAGGAGCTCGGGAGACTCGGGTCGGGAGCTCTGGTCAGGAGCTCAGGGACTTGGTTGGGAGTTCGGCGCTCGGCAAATTGGGTCGGCGCTTGGCAGACTGGGTTGGGAACTCGGCGCTCGGCAGACTGGGTCGAGAGCTTGGCGACTTGCTCGGTAGATTTGGTCGGGAGACCTGGTCGGAAGCCCGAGAGGTCCGGTCGCAATTACAGGAGAAATTTATTAAAGTGTTTAATGAAGGAAAGAGAAAAGTCTCTCTTCATTGGATGAAGAGAAGGTGAAGAGTCACATGAAAAAGATGTGCTCTTTATTGGCTTTAATGAAGGGAAGTCAAAGAGACAAAAGACTCTTTATATTCATGGGATGAATATAAAAGAGAGTTTAGTCATTTTGAATGACAAATGAGAGCTTTCCTTTCTTCCCTTCCTCTCTTCTTCCTCTTCTCCCTCTTGGCCGAAACCCTTTTGGGTTCTTGGTCGTCTTATGAACTACCTCAAGTTGCTAGCACAACTAAGGTAGTTCTTCCCAAAGTTTAGAGATCGTGTCCGTGTGGATACGAATAGAGGCACGAACACTTGAACGTACAAGAGATCCGGCACATCTTGGACGAGCGGGATAAGCGAAAGGGTACGCTCCAAAGGTATACATTGTAGATTGATCTATTAGATAGATGAACTTCGTATAAGTTTTTCTTTCGCATGGATCGCTCAAGGGATCTTGTTTCCGCTGCGTTTTGTGTTTTGGTGCCGGGAGATCCCAACATTTAATTGGTTTGGTTGGTATAGTTAGGATATGATCTGTGATTGTGATTTCAAAAAAAAAATAGGATTATGCTTGGGACGGTGATAGATTGACGATGATCAGTTTGAAGACAAATAGTATCACTGTGTAATGATGGAATTTTGATATTCATTTGGTTTTTCGTTGAATTTGGCATTTACCCATAGGTTTCAAATGAAGTCTATTATGCTTTACGCATAGTTGTTGTAATCGCTGCCGTGTGCATATTATAGGAGGGGAGCTGATCATTCAAGAAATAAGTTTATAGTGATGGATCGTCTTGGCGTGCTAGAAGGCGGGTGAATAGCACTTTGTCGTTGAATCTCTACAATGTCGTTAGCGCAGCGGAAACAATAATATGTAAAGGAAAATATGAACAATGCTAACAACAAAAGTTTACTTGGTATCCACCCAGATGGGTGACTAATCAAAGGACCCACGCCGTACACAACTTCCACTATGAAAAATCTCCTTCAGATAGAGAAACCTTTACAGTGGTGATCTTCTTCTTTACAGAATGTAGTGAAATGAGAGAGGAAGTAGAGAACACTTTTCAGACGAGTAGCACTTCATTATCATACGGAACCGTACCGCTCACGTGCAAAAAGGTGTTGCTTTTATAGGAGAACAGGACAAACTCGCAGTCTGTCCAGCCCCGCACCAGTCGACTGCCCCTGGGGCAGTCGACTGGCCTAGCATTAATTGCTAGCCAACGGCTAGTTTTCGGGGTATACCAATCGACTGCCTCTGGGCCAGTCGACTGGTAGAAATCTGAAAACCTTATGTGAGTTTTGGCAGTCGACTGCCCTCTGGCCAGTCGACTGCCCACTCGCTCCCAGCCAGTCTTCACATAGTCCTTCACGTATGCCTTCAGGTTCACTCTTTGGCTCGCCCCTCGAAGTCATCTTCCTATGACTCTCATCCCTCAGATGCGCACACAAGCCTCCCTTGGCTTGCCTCCATGCCACCCTTCATGTGTGCCCTTGAAGTCCACTTCCCCGGCTTGCCCTTGAAGTCCTCCTCCCTCGGCTCTCGTCCCTCGGCTATGTCCATCATGTGTGATTTTTCAAGTCCTGCAAACTCAATCACACACATTAAATATAACATAACACTCTAACCTTAAACATATTCACACACACACATCAAAACCATGATCTTCCAATCATTTTAAGGGTCGATTGCCTCAACAATCACCCCCTTTTTGATGTGTGGCAATATGTTTAAGTTTAGAGATAAATAACAACCAACAATAACAATAGGAAAAGATAGCAATTGAAAAAACATAATACATAGCAACCCTAAGAAATAACCTCCCCCTTAATCTATGTCTTCTCCCATTTTCAATTCTAATCATAACCCAAGTTAAGTTTCCACTTAACACTAAACATCATTAAAAATGTAAGACATATCAAAACCTAAGAGGTAACCTCCCCTTTAATCCATGTCTTCTTCTCCCATTTTTAATCATCGAAGGTCTAAGTTAAATACCTTAAACCATCCATTTCAAGTTAAAATTCTAACTTAAACCACCCATTCTCCCCCTTTGACACCATCAAAATGATTGCCTCAAACAACCAAACCCTATGGCATTAAATGAGAGAAAATTGGATTTCTGAAAATTCTCACAGAGGCTGAAACCAGGCGTGCCAGTCGACTGCCCATGGGGCAGTCGACTGATACTCTGTCAGTGGCAAATTTCAGCTTCTGTGCCGAAATTTAGAAACCTCCAGAAAAATTCAAAAAATTTCAAAAATTCTAAAAACTTGCAAACATGTTTGAAATGATATACTCTATCAAAGAAAAATATTAGTCCATATAAAATTTTAAACATGCATGACTTTTGATAAAAATCCAAAAACTTTGAAAACCACTAAGTTTTGTATCAAACTTACAATCTAATTTTGCAATCATACAACCTTTAAACATATGGCAAAGCATATAAAGCATAAAATGGTTTTCAAAGGTTTAAAATGTCCAACTATGATCTTTGGGCAAAGTGTCCATTGATTAAACATTTGTCTTCCCCATAGTTGGTCTAGTTTTCATATTTTGATACTTTTAATGATTCAACAATGTGCCACAAGCACTAGTGAACCAAATGTATCACCCTAAAGGATCAAGCACCCTTTTTCAAATCTAATATCTCAAGGTTCATCCTACATTTCCACAAAACACATTCTAAGGCATCTTCTTAAGGATGTAAACTCCGATTCGGGAAGAGGCTTGGTAAAGATGTTGGCTAGGTTCGACTTTGACTCAACATAGTGTAATTCTATGTCTCCCCTTGCCACATGGTCTCGAATGAAGTGATGTTTCACTTCAATATGTTTTGTCCTAGAGTGGTGAACCAGATTTTTGGTCAATTTGATTGTACTTACATTATCACACAAGACTTTGACCTTGGTGTAATGTAACTCATAATCTTCTAAGGTGTGCATGATCCAAAGGAGTTGGGAAACACACCCACCCATTGCCACATAATCCGCCTCCGTTGTTGATAGGGCAACGCATGGTTGTTTCCTACTACTCCAACTAACTAAGGAAGACCCAAGGAATTGACATCCTCCACTAGTACTCTTCCTATCTAGCTTACAACCCACATAGTCCGAGTCGGTGTATTCAATTAGATCAACACTAGGGGTCCTAGGATACCAAAGTCCGACATTGAGGGTACCCTTGACATACCTTAAGATCCTCTTGACTACAACTAAATGGGACTCTTTGGCACATGATTGGTACCTTACACACATACCTACCACAAAAAGTATATCGGGTCTACTAGCGGTTAGGTATAGTAAGCTACCAATCATGCTCCTATATTGTTTAGAGTCTACCATTTTCCCTTCAAGGTCACTATCCATTTTCACATTGGTTCCTATGGGTGTAGATGCTACCTTAGCATTTTCTAAGCCAAATTTCTTTAACATTTCCTTAGCATATTGGTTTGAAATACATGTGTACCTTCATTAGTTTGCTTAACTTGAAGTCCTAAAAAGAATGTTAACTCTCCTACAAGACTCATTTCAAATTCATCTTCCATACACTTGATGAATTCTTGTAGGAAGTCATATTTGTTGACCCAAAAATGATATCGTCTACATATACTTGGGCAACAAATATATCCTTATTCTTAGATTTTAGGAACAATGTAGGGACAATTGTTCCTCTCCTAAACCCCTTAGACACTTGAAATGAAGAAAGTCTTTCATACCAAGCCCGGGGAGCTTGTTTCAATCCATATAAGGCTTTTCTTAATTTATAAACGTGTCTTGGATAATTAGGGTCCTCAAACCCGGGGGGTTATTCTACATAGACCTCTTTCTTAATGATCCCATTAAGGAATGCCGACTTCACATCCATTTGGTGAGGTGTGAAACCCATGTGAGCGGCATAGGCTAGTAGAATTCTAATGGATTCTAATCTAGCTACGGGGGTATAAGTCTCATCATAATCCAATCCCTCAACTTAGTTAAACCCCCTAGCTATCAATCTATCCTTGTTCCTAGTGATTTTGCCTTGGTCATTTAGTTTGTTCCTAAACACCCATCTTGTGGTTACAATGGTGCAATCATTGGGCTTAGGAACCAACTCCCAAACATCACTCCTCTCAAATTGATTTATCTCTTCTTGCATGGCTAAGACCCAATCTACATCTCCCAATGCTTCATCAATGGACTTAGGTTCTAATTGAGAAATTAGAGCTATTTGACTAGTTTGATCCCTAAAATAGGACCTAGTCCTTACTCCTTGAGTAACATCACCCACTATTTGATCAATAGGGTGATCTTGGTGATGTCTCAAGGGTCTAGAGGTTGTGGGTTCATTGACTCCTTCTTCCTCATCCTCTAGGGTACCTCTTACTCCCCCTTGATCATTGCCCTCCAAATGTAGGTCTTGAATTCTTTGGGCAAGGGGTTGGACTTCTTCCATATCCTTATCAATTGAGGCTTTTCTAGGGTAAGTATTTGTTGATTCATCAAATTTAACATTTGAGGACTCCTCAATCACTTTTGTCCTCTTGTTGTAAACTCTATAACCCCTACTAGTTAATGAGTACCCTACTAGAATTCCTTCATCAGCTTTTGACTCAAAATTTCTTAGGTCATCTTTGGTATTTAGAATGTATACTTTACATCCAAAGACCCTAAAGTAATGGACTTGTGGTACTCTCCCATTCCATAATTCAAAAGGTATTTTTCCTAGAAACCTATGTACCAACACCCGGTTTTGAATATAACAAGCGGTGTTAACCGCTTCGACCCAAAGGTAGCTAGGGAGAGAATATGCATTAAGCATCGTCCTAGCAGTTTCTTGTAGGGCTCGGTTTCTCCTCTCAACTACACCATTTTGTTGAGGAGTCCTTGGGCATGAAAATTCATGCTTGTATCTATTTTCTACACAAAATTGTGTGAAACTTGAATTTTGGAACTCCCCACCGTGGTCACTCCTAATTCGGTTAATTTTGAGATGTTTTTCGTTTTCTACCCTTTTACTAAATCCTATGAAGAGTTCTAGGGTATCGTCCTTATGTTTCATGAAGAAAACCCAAGTAAACCTAGAAAAGTCATCTACTATAACTAAACAATATTTACTCCCTACAAGTGAGGGAGTACTATGACAATCAAATAAGTCTATATGTAAAAGCTCTAATGGTAAAGTAGTAGTGGTTATGGTTTTACCTTTGTGTGATGATTTTGATTGCTTACCCTCTTGGCATGCATCACACAATTTGGTCTTCTCATACTTGATCATGGGTAGCCCCTTCACCAACTCTTCCTTGGTCACTCTTGCAATGCTTCTCATGTTGACATGTCCAAGCCTTCGGTGCCACAACTACCCTTCTTCTTCTTTAGACATGAAACATTTAGCCAAATTGTTAGTAGCAAAAGCAAGATCAAGATAATACAAATTTGCCTCTCTATACCCTTCTAATATGACATTATTGGATTCATTATGTCTTATTATGCATTTCCTAGCATGAAATTCAACCTTAAAACCCGCATCACATAACTGACTCACACTATGTAAGTTAAACTTCATACCTTTAATTAGGAGTACCTTATGTATAGAAATTGTGGGAGATACCTCAATGGTGCCCCTACCAATAATCCTCAATTTTCCACTATTTCCAAAGGAGACCGTTCCTTCTCTTAAGTAGCTAATAGTAGTGAACTTGCTCACATCTCCGGTCATGTGTCTTGAGCATCCACTATCTACTATCCAGATAGTTGAGGCCTCCTTCACCTTTATCGAAGCTTCTGACTCGGATGATGATGAAGAGGTGCTCTCATCTTCACTGCTTGAACTCCTTTCATCATCTGATGAATCTGAGTGAACCATCGCCATGAGAGCAAAGTGTGAAACTTGCTCTTGTTCCTCCTCCGAGGATGATGGATTATCCCACGTCACCTTTAGGTTGGTGGTACCCTTCTTCTTTCCCTTCGACTTCTTCTTGTCGCCTTTCTTCTTCTCCTCCTTCTTGTCATCTCTTCTTTTCAGTTGAGGGCACTCGTTCTTCATGTGTCCCTCTTGATGGCAGTTGTAGCATATGATGTCCTTGGCGTTACCCTTGCCTTTGGACCCTTTCCTAGCATATAATTTGTTAGAAAATTTTTTGAAAGCCTTACGCATCTTTCTTACCATGAATGCCTCTTGGTCGCTATCCATGGAAGCGCTGGATTCCTCTGAATCGGATGAGGAAGAGTAGACCACCTTGTTCTTCTCCTTCCTCTTCTTCTTCTCCTTTTCTGCAATAAAGGCAATACCCTTCTCTTTGGCCGAGACGTTAGCTTGCTCGTGCAGTTCAAATTCACAGAATAAATCATCTAATTTAACTATGGATAAATCCCTTGATACCTTATATGCATCAACCATGGATGCCCACAAGGTGGTTCTTGGGAAGGCTTGTAGAACATACCTGACGATATCCCGGTTCTCGATCTTTTCTCCAATCACGTGGAGCTCATTGATGACCTCCTTCACCCTTCCATGTATCTGGCTGACAGTCTCGTTGCTCTTCATGGAGAGGGATTGGAGTTGGGCGACGAGCAAGTCCTTCTCTGCTCTTCTAGACTCGTTTGACCCCTCGTTCAATTCCACCAATTTGTCCCACAGTTCCTTGGCGCTCTTGAACGGCCCCACCTTGTTCAGTTGCTCCTTTGAGAGCCCGCACTGCAGTGTGGTGGTGGCCTTGGCATTGGACTGTGCCCTCTTCATTACATCTTTCGACCAAGATCTCATCGGTGTCGGTTCTCCTCTTTCATCGACGGGTGCATTGAAACCATCTGCAATACTAATCCAATTCTCAATATCGTTCATAAGGTAATATTGCATCTTACCTTTCCAGTACGCAAAGTTATTCCCGTCAAAGAAGGGTGGTCGTGCAGTAGAGTATCCCTCTTGAAACGTCATTATACTTGCTTCAGTTGACGGTGAGTTCTTCCAAAATGAACCGACTCTGATACCAACTGATGGATCGTCTTGGCGTGCTAGAGGGGGGGATGAATAGCACTTTGTCGTTGAATCTCTACAATGTCGTTAGCGCAGCAGAAACAATAATATGTAAAGGAAAATATGAATAATGCTAACAACAAAAGTTTACTTGGTATCCACCCAGATGGGTGACTAATCCAAGGATTCACGCCGTACACAACTTCCACTATGAAAAATCTCTTTCAGGTGTAGAAACATTTACAGTGGTGATCTTCCTCTTTACATAATGTAGTGAAATGAGAGAGGAAGCAGAGAACACTTTTCAAACGAGCAGCACTTCGTTATCGTACGGAACCGTACCGCTCACGTGCAAAAAGGTGCTCCTTTTATAGGAGAACAGGACAAACTCGCAGTCTGTCCAGCCCCGCACCAGTCGACTGGCCCTGGGGCAGTCGACTGGCCTAGCATTAATTGCTAGCCAACGGCTAGTTTTCGGGGTATACCAGTCGACTGCCTCTGGGCCAGTCGACTGGTAGAAAGCTGAAAACCTTCTGTGAGTTTTGGCAGTCGACTGCCCTCTGGCCAGTCGACTGTCCACTCACTCCTAGCCAGTCTTCACATAGTCCTTCACGTATGCCTTCAGGTCACTCCTTGGCTCGCCCCTCGAAGTCATCTTCCTCTGGCACTCGTCCCTCGGATGCGCACACAAGCCTCCCTTGGCTTGCCTCCATGCCACCCTTCACGTGTGCCCTTGAAGTCCACTTCCCGGCTTACCCTTGGAGTCCTCCTCCCTTGGCTCTCGTCCCTCGGCTATGTCCACCATGTGTGATTTTCCAAGTCCTGCAAACTCAATCACACACATTAAATACAACATAACACTCTAACCTTAAACATATTCACACACACACATCAAAACCATGATCTTCCAATCATTTTAAAGGCCGATTGCCTCAACATATAGTTGGGCTTTAAACCTTTAACTTATTTAGTGTGGAATGTTTGGATGTGTGGTGTACCCTCAAGTTTTAATTTTTGATACCTTGGTTTGTACTCTTGGAATTAGGTTGATAGCCTCTATTTTGGGTGGCAATATGGGTCGTTACTCGATGCCATATTTTTGACAAGCCTTTAATTTAGTGCCTTGATGTTATCCCCTTATTGCGTACCTTGAAATTTCGTAGTTATTAAATTTGAAGGTTTGAATTTATTTAAAGAGATGTTATAATTAGGATTTAGCCTAATCATGTTTAGTATATTAATTAGCTAATTATTTAATTAATTTTATAATTAGCTAAACTATGTCCTTGAAACAGGATCCTGATTTGATACGTGACTTTGGAGTTGGGGTATGTTCTAAATGGTCTACGATAAAGACGGGTGTTTCTCCTTTGTTTCTTGTAGATCATTGATCTTAAATGCATGACTGTTTGATTTCTGAATAGGACTGCTTTATCTTGTCCTATGTTTTTAATTTCGTCCGTTAATTCTTTCTTTGATTGATCTTCAAGCTAATTGTATTTTATATCCATACAGTCTCACTGCTCATTTTCTATTCTGTAAAGTACCGCATGTACGCGAGTACTTAGAAATGATTATTAAACACAACTAGGGTTGATTGGCATTTGAGATATCCTACCTAGTAGTTTAGTTACATGTTTCATGATTTTTGGTACTTATTGGTTGTATCGTTGCATCGTTGTTATTTAGTTGATTATACATTTAGTATCATGCACCATATCTACATAGTTGCATGCTGACGAGTATTGACTTCCATATAGTTAAGTCATCGTTAGTCATTTAGTTGCTTTGGCCACTCAATCACTTATCATGCTAGTTGGTAAAGTGCGAGCAACTATCCTGTTATGCCACACTTGACCACTCAAGTGCAGTGGATGTTGGAGTTGTAGGCAAGTAGTTGACACCCTTACCGTTGCTTTTGAGGGATATCAGAGCTATTGATGACTCTCCATTTTCTCAAGGATTTTGGAGTAGTTGACTCCCCAAGATCCTGTCACTCAACCACATATACTAGTGGTATTCGTTGGAGTGCGTACAATTGTCACAACCCTACCCACTCGACCACACAGATGTGATGTGATAGCGCTTGACTGGCATCAGGGGTGACACATTGTAACGACCCGGAAAATTCTCTTAATATTTTCTTAAAATATTGAGCATGTATAAATAATTTTCCGAGGGACCTAGAAATAATTATATAAAATTTGGCCTAGAAATCCATATTTTCTCAATTAAATTGAGAAAACTAGGTACTAATGGGCCTTATATGGGCTTTTTAGTACCATGATTATTGGTGAATTTTAGGTGAAAATTTATAGAAATATGAAGGGATTTTAATAAGAAATATTAACATAATTATGGGGGAATTTTTTTAGGATTTTCAAAAATTACTAGGAAAAAAAATAAAATAAGTGGAAAAAAATTGTACATTTACCAAGGATTAAACCTTGGACCTCTTGTACAACCATGTAGGCTCTAACCAACTCATCTAGCAAGGGAATGTTATGAGGAAATGAAGTGGATATTGGTTAAGGCTTAGAAGAAGATGAAGGATCATGGAGAGACTCTTCATTTACCTCCTTAATGGGTGATAAATAGGGGGGTTTGGGAGTTACTTCTTCGTTCCATTACTTGCATTTTCTTCCTCCCTCCTCCCCTCATCCTAGCCGAATACCCAAGGAAGGGTTCTCCCTTGGAAAAGCTCCACAAGAGGTCTCATCCCCAAGATCTAAGGGGTCTTCCAAAGATACAAGGATCAGGGGGTTCAAGGGTCCAAAGATCTTACCATTTCCTTCTCTTTCAAGGTTTGAAAAATCAAGAAACCCAAGGTAAGACTCCCTCACCTGTGGTATAATGGCTTTTCTTGAAGATTAACATGATATGAAAGTTGTATATGATGTTTATGTTGGAAAAACCAAAGGAAACCCATGAATCTAACCTTATAGGATTCGGCCCATGGGATTCTTGGTCTAAAATGATGGTAAAAATCCAAATCATGTTGTTTAATGTACTCTCATGATGTCTAGAGATTTAATACAATTTTTGAGAATTTTTGGGGTACCCTAGAGACCCTATAAGTTTCGGCCAACCTCAAGGACCCAAAGGTTAGGGTTGAGTCCTAAACTTCAAGTATATATTTTTATATGTTGTCATGATATAAGGGTGATGGAGGGTGATTATGTGAATTTTCACATGGCCTAGAGACTCTATAAGTTTCGGCCAAGAAGGGTTAATAGGGTAAAAGTTATGATTTATTTCAAGTAAGGGCTCCAATGGCTCTATGGTAAGATGTGATTAGTGTTTTATAATTGATTGGGGATTTTAATGGAATTTTTCCATACCCCCATGGCCTTATAAGTTTCGGCCAGCCCTAGGAAAGTGGCCTAAAGGTTAGGGTTAACCCTAATCATGAGCCCCAAGGACTTCCTATGGTCTTATAAATAATGTATGGCTGTTCCTTTACCTTATGCTATATTATATGTTTATGGAATTGATGGAACTCCACCTTAGAAGTTTCAGCCAAGCCTTGGATCTAGGGTTTGGGAGTGGAGTTAGGGTTCAAAGAATGATGGTTCATGTTTACCATAAAGTATTTATATGTATAGGATCAAGCATGTGGTAGGAATCATGTTAACCATGACCCTAAGGTTTAAGCACCATGCTTTATGTTTCATGTTCAGGTTATGACTGGATGCCATGCTTAATAGGGTTACCATGAATGTTTATGTTTTAGGCCATGTATTTGAATGGTAGGTAGAATGTTATGGAAATCCTACCTATATATGCTTATGCGATGTAGAGAACCATGCTAAGTTATATGCTCATGTTATGTTAAGAACCATGTTAAGTTATTGTGTATGTTCATGATATGAATGATGCCATGATAAGTATGATAGGTTTATGTTCATGATATGAATGATGCTATGATCAGTATGATAGGGTTAGGTTCACTATAAGAATGATGCTATGATAGGTATGTTATGTTAGGCTCATGATAAGAACGATGCCATGATAAGTATGTTATGTTTATGTTCATGATAAGAATGATGCATGCCATGTTGTATGAATAAAGATGCATGTCATGCTATGAAAGAAGAAGCATACCATGTTTATGAATGAAGATAATGCTCATACCTTACAGGCATCATGATGTTAAGCAATAAGAATGAACAATGAAAGGACAAGCATGTGTTAAGTCATGCTTTATGTAACATGGTTATGCTATGAATGTCTTATGAATGATGAAACATGAAAAGTATTTTACTTTATGTATGAGCTTGTACCGGACTGAAGTATGGGTCCAAGGGATGGGCACCTTAAGAACGCCCCGGTTTTGGACTACCGAAGTTGTCCACGGTTCTGGCACTACCGGAGCTGTGCAACAGGGATGGGTACCGTAAGAACGCCTCGGTTCGGGGACTACCGACTATGCTGTCCTTACCCTAGTAGGTCGGGGCTCGCGACCTCGGACTTGCTAGGGATGCGCGCTATGATGTATGTATGTGGTACAAGCCGGGGACCCCAAATGATGTTATGATGATTATGTTTAAGCATTTAAAAGTATGTTTTTAAAAGTTAAGCATCCTTATGTATATGCATTCCACTCATGCATCCATTCATGTTATGCATTATGCTATGTGATAAGATTTTATGCTTACGTTTCATGTTAAGAAGTATGCATGAGAATGAATGAACTATGCCATGATTATGTTAAGAAGATGTTCATATGATATGATAGGTATTATGGCATGTATTATGCCATGCTTAGAATGTTCACTATATTTATGTTTATGCTATGTATGATGCCATGCTTAGAATGTTCACTATGTTTATGATTATGCCATGTATTATGCCATGCTTAGAATGTTCACTATGTTTATGTTTATGCTATGTATGATGTCATGCTTAGAATGTTCACTATGTTTATGTTTATGCTATGTATTATGCCATGCTTAGAATGTTCACTATGTTTATGTTTATGCAATGTATCATGCCATGCTTAGAATGTTTACTATGTTTATGTTTATGCCATGTATCATGCAATGTTTAGAATGTTTACTATGTTTATGTTAATGTCATGCTATGTATATGATAAGTGATGTAAGATGTTATGTTCTAAGTAGAGCACCAAGTATGTTAATGTTTCATGTGCTCATTATGAGATGATGAATGATGAATGGTTTTTGTGAGTAGGAAAGAGTCTTACTAAGCTAGTGTGCTTATAGTCTTATTTCCTTATACCGCAGATCATTCAAGGGGACAATGATGGAAGCAGCAGGAGGGCAAGAACGCATGTGTGTAGTAGTGACTTGGCCCAGGAAACCATATGTTTACTGTTTATGCTAGAACTTCACCTTGGCTACTTATATGTTTGAATAATGACTTCTGGAACCTTATGATATGATGTTATGTATGACATGATATGATGCTTAAGTTCAAAGTTAAGATGCTAAGGTTCCCATGTCATTAAGTTAAGAATGGTAATAGGGCATGTATAAGTTAAAGTTATTCCACTGCCTTATGATGTCTACATGCCCTAAGCATGTTAACGCAACGCCGCTTATGGAAAAAAAAAGCGGGCGTTACACACATGTCATTGCATCATATGCATTTATTATAACTTACATTTCTTGTGTTTGCTCCATTTTTATAAGCTATGATTGCTGCATTTGATTGATATGCATGTATGCCTTGATATTCTATTATCATTATGTTTCATATATGCCTAGTTATTATTCTATTTTTTAGAGACTATATACCGTTGATTCCTTCTGCTTGTTATATCTTTTATGTTGCCATGCGTTTATCTGCTCTTATACCCGCAGAGTCCGCCCGGACTCACCACCTCAACATCTACTTTTGTTTCAGGTAGCAGATAGATGAATTACCTGGAGTCAGGAGAGGATCCAGTTGTCAGTCCCACGGTGTCGAGTTGTTTTGGAGTTTATCTCAGGGTTTAGTTTGTTCTCCGCAGTTTCTCTATTTCCGCACTTCTTTTATTTCCATATTTATTTTATTAATCCAGTAATGTCTTAGTAGATCTATATTTATATATTATTGGACTGGTATGTTCGTTTTTAGATTTATATTGGAGTTTTATTTTGTATATGAGCTCTCTACTATTTTTATTTTCTTAATGATATTAACTGTCTGCTATGTTTATGTTTATTATTCTTATTAATATAAAATGCGTGGTTCAGGAGCTTTTTATTTTATATTTGTGATGGCTGAGTCATCGTATGTGTGAGAGTTATGTATAAATATCCCAACTTGTTTGTTGTACAGAGGAGATGTTGTCCAATTTTCAAGCAAGCATGAGTCTTTGGGGGCGTGACAATTTTTGGTATCAGAGCGAAGTTTTGCGATGTAATTTGGTGTCTGTGGGTTTATGAAGTTGTTTTACGAGGTCTATTTGTATTTTACGGATTTTTATATTTTTGCAGAGTCATTTTCTTGACATGGTTGTATTTTAGGACTTGGCAGTGATGAGATCTCTCCTGACAATCAATAAGCAAGTTGGTTTAATTTTGATATAATTATATCTAAGTAATGTATGTTGGTTTTGTTAACAGGTATGCCTCGTCGTATTGAGTTGTCTCCACCCTGTGCACGTGGTCATGGACGACGATCATAGGGGAGGCTAGTGGAGTCAGAGAGAGAGTCGAGTCAAGAGGTTTAAAGGCCCACCAGGGTGGAGCCGACTGGACGGGGACCAGCTTAATAAGACCTTTTGGGTGAGCTGAGACCTCCACTACTGAGAGTACCTCCTTCATATCCGACAACAATTCCAATAGTTCTACCATTGGCAAGACCATCAGTACCACCAGTGGCAGGTCCATCAGTGCCACCAGTGGCACTCCCTACAGTGCTATCAGTGGTACCCCCTGCCCAAGCGGGCTGGATTCTGGACAAAGCTCGGATTCTGTTATTGGTAGCGTCTGTGAAGGGTTGTTTCATACTGTTCCATGGAGAACTAGATCCATATACTACTCGTGCTTGGCTGGAGACATTGGAGGGCACCTTTAGCTATATGACTCTCACAAACATAGAGAATGTGGTGTTGGCTATTTATCACCTTCGAGATCAGGCTGTCACTTGGTGGAACATGTAGAAGACTATTATTGGCAGATAACCAATTACTTTGGTTTCTTTTCGTGAAGCTTTTGAGGGGAGGTATTATCCTGCTGCATTTCGTACAACCCGACGATAGGAGTTTCTTGGTCTTCAACAGGGAGATCGCTCAGTTTTAGAGTATGAGCCAGAATTCAATCGTCTGGCAGAGTTTTGTCTTCAGTTGGTGGCTACCGACAATGAGCGAACGACGCAGTTCACGTAGGGTCTCGTTGGATATATTCAGTTACAGATGTTTGGATGGGCTCTGACTTCTTAACTTGAGGCTTTGGACCGGGCTCTACACATAGAGATGACCCAGTATCAGTTGTTTGGTGATAAGAAGAATGGAAAACAGCTAGCTCAGGATTCAATAGTAACTCAGAAACAACAAACCATCGGACAGAAGCATAGTAGCAGAAGTCAGAGTACACAGGAGATTTTTGGGCCTCAGCCTCGACCCCAAAAATCTGGATGGGTTTCAGTAGGATCGTCACAAGGTTCCCAGCAGACCCAGAAGTCTGCTACCGGTGGAGCTCACTGTTTTCAGTGTAGATCTAGAGACCACAGTAGACCAGATTGTCCTCTAGAGCACCCCATATGTTATTACTGTAAGTTTTTGAGTCATGAGAGTTGAGGGTGTCCCTTGAAGGCTCAGCATAAATCTATCACAATTACTCCCCAGGGAGGCCGGTTAGGATAGCAAATGCCACAGAGAGGTGGCCGTCAGACTCAGACGTTTATCCCGACAACAACATACAGGATGTCAGTAGGCAGTTCCTCCACCTGTTTAGATTTACTGTATGCCTGGGCATGAGTACGCCTCCACACCAACTGCATCTCAGTATTCTATGACGGGGTCATACTATTAGCAGCCGTACCCAGCATACCAGCCTACAGTTTATCAGCCTCAGCAGTCGGCTGGAGACTCAGTTTATCAGCCTCAATAGTCAGTTGGGTCATCTGTATATCAGCCCCAGCAAACTGTCGGGCCTTCAGCATCTCAGTCGTAGCAGATTTTGGCGTTGCCACCTCCAGCTCCAGAGATAGGATGAGTATATGCAGTCACCAGAGAGGAGGCACAGCGGGTCGATGGATCGTTCTTCCATGGTATGATTTCAGTTTAACTTCAGTTGCTGTTCGAAGCTCCTTATATAGCCTTGTCCAGGTGTCTAGACCAGTCTCGGGAACCCCTATCAAGCTAACATGGCGACACCTCAGCGAAACTTAATTTGCCAAGTTTTATCCTAATCTGGGCTCCTGGACCAGACTAGGATGTCTTCCTGGGTTTGGACGATTTCGGGTGTCTGGACCACCTCTGGGTACCTGTACCACTTTCTAGGCATCTGGAAGCCTTTTTCTGACCAACATCTAGATTCAATTTTCTGCACCACAGAGTTTGAAAACAGGCAAAATATACAATTTAAATGTTTATGAAAGTCTTGGGACTGTTTGGTTCTAACTTTGGATTTCATTGAAATCTTAGATCGAACTGACAGTTATTGTTTCTTTAATGAGGAATGTGTACTCACCTACTCTTCTCAGGAGAGTTTATCTTTTGCCAAGCATCTAGTCCTCCAGACCTATTTGGGTTTTTGCTCAACATCTGATCTTGACTTTTGGGACTTCTGCTAGACGTCCGATCCTTGACCCACCTAGATTTTGCCTGGTATCTGCGACCCCTCGGACATCTAATTGGATGGACCCTGAGCAATATGAGGGAGTCACGAAGTTTTATTGAACAATATCAAAAAGTAGTAGAGTTACCCCCGAGCAATGGGTAGATCGAATGAGTTCCTCCGAGCAATCCATTTAAGGGTTGTCCGAGCATCATCGAACACCTTCATCAAGTTGTAAAGGACAAGGTAGTGAAGGTTCTTCACCAAGTAGTATTATGGAAACCTTGCTGAGCTAGGATACTTTAGTTTACCGAGCAGTATTATTAATATTGCAATACTTAGCCGAGCAATGGGGATAAACGATGTTGAAGGAAGTTTCGCTGAGCAATATGGGAGCAATAGAGTTACCCTAAATTATAATGGGAGATAATTATCACTTTGGAACCAACACATTTCGTACTCTAATAATATTTCATTCGACTCAACTCTTCATTTTGACTTGAAGGAGAGGCTTCTAATGGTAACCAAAGTTAGCCCGAGCAATATGAGGGAGTAATGATGTTATCCTGAGCAATATGAAAAAGTAGCAGAGTTATCCTGAGCAATGAGAGAATAGGATGACTTCCTTTGAGCAATCCATTTAAGGACTGTCTGAGAACCATCAATCACCTTCATCAAGTGGCAGAGGATAAGGTGGTGAAGGTTCTTCGCTAAGTGATATTATGGAAACCTTGCTAAGCAAGGATACTTCAGTTTACCGAGCAGTGATATCAATATTGCAATACTTAGCCGAGCAATGGGGATTGACTATGCTGAAGAAAGTTCCACCGAGGAATATGAGAGCAATAGAGTTACCCCGAACTATACCCAGAGATAATTATCACTTTGGAACCAACACAATTCGTACTCTAATCAGACTTCATTCGACTTAGCTCTTAAATATGACTTGAAGGGGCACTTCTGATGGTAATCGGATTTATCTCGAGCAATGAGAGGGAGTAATGAAGTTCCACCGATCAATAAAAGAATGATTGAGTTTTACTACGAGACACAAGAAGTGTTGGGGGTTTTGCCGAAGGATAGGACGACACAATGAGCTCTTCCGAACAATCCACTCAAAGATCAACCAAGTATCTTTGGAAGTTATTGTAGAATCGTCTAGAATTAGGTTACGAGGTTTTGTTGGTTGGGAAACATCATGAAAGCCTTCCTCTCACTTTACAAAGAGGGGAGTGCAGAGGAGGAGAACCAGGTAGACTCTCCCTCTCACTTTCTAAAGAGCCTTCCGAGATCTGGATTGGATAAGAAGGGGTGCGGGGAGAAGTGGTGCGGGGACTAGTCATGAGCCTCGTTGAACAGAAGCAAGGCACTTTGGACAAAGAGGGGAGTTTCCCCCAACCTTCTTGGACGAAGGAGAAACCCCCATAGCCAGTTGGGACTTCGACGGTTAAGACTGGGATAACCTTGAAGAACATAGTGAAGCCTTCACAATTGGGTGTTTCATCTCCTGAGTTTGGCAGAGTTGCAGTGAGAATGGGATGTAGAAAGAAAAGAAGATTGCATGCATATGGATCCCATAGTTGAATCCCTCCTTTTTATAGACAAAGACATCAGTAGAATGGGAGAGACACATGGAGTGTAAATTTTTTGAAATTTGAAATCAATAATCGTAATGGCTGGAATGCCAAAGGTCATAACCTCTAGGAAATGGTGACAGAAGGAAATAATAAGTGAAAAGTTCAACAAAAAATACAGCTTAAGCAAGACACTCAAGACAAATCTCCATGGTAAACGAAAGCAAAAAGGTGAGACAATAGAATACCGTGAGATACCAAATAAGAGGTTAACTATTGAGAAGGGAACCATTACAATACAACACATGTCAGAAAATAGATTACATTGGATTAAATAAAGATAACCAGTCAGAAAATACAATCATGGGAAGTTGACCACAGGATGATAGATAAAGAATGACTCTACTTGCTTCTTCAGGCTACATACTTGTTCCTGGAGCGCCATCACTTGGCACACAACAGCATTCTCCCTCTCCCGGGACTCTTGCAGGTCATCCAGAGCATGGAAGTACTTAATCGCTAACTCCATGAACTAGCTATTGCCCATCATGTAGAACTAGACCAGGGTAGTATTAACCTTTCTAAGTCAGCGAAGATCTATCGGTAGGTTTCTAGAAGAGGATAAGAAGAGTCGACGTTCAACCCCTGAAAAATAATAGAGAATGCATACTAATAAAGATAGCAAAGAATACAAGCATCAATATAATGGCCTAAGTGTCAGGTAGCTAATGCCTCAGGGCTTTATTAATGAGCAATGTGTTAGACATTATTGATCTAACCATCTTAGACGTATTCTTGGTTTGTACTCTTACACATGCATACAACATAGTTAATCATTACTCTTGCATTAGAGATTATGTTATCCGGGCAAAAAACCCTATTTCTGTTTCTTTGCTTGTTATGCTATTTGAGATATCATGGCAGGAGATGTTAATGACTTTTCTCTGTTTAAGTCAATGGCACCAACATTTTCTAGAAGTTATCCCCTATACACTGTTCAAGTTTTTCCCAGGATAGAATAATTTCCTGAGCAATGGAACGGATAACATAGCTCACACTCTATTAGACTTCATTCGATTTATCTCTTTAGTCTAACTTGAAGGAAGAGCTTCTGATGGTAACTGGGCTTTTTCCCAGGCTATAATAATTTTCCTAGCCATAGAAGGAACAACATATCTCACACTCTTATCATACTTCATTCGACTTAGCTTTTTAGTCTAACTTGAAGGAGGGGCTTCTGATGATAATCGAGTTTTTCCCGAGCTATGATATTTCTCCGTGTAATACAAGGAGTGTTGGGACATCTACTGAGCTAGGTGAGGCAACACCGGAAGTTTCCCTGATCAATCTCATTCAAAGGACGGACTAAGCCCTGTCAAGATAATACCACTTTGATTCGCTGAATAATATTATTAACATCACCACGGTTATCCAGGCTATAGGATGATGATCCTCTTGTCATTTGGGAATTTTGAAATAGATCAGTCGAGCAATGAAAATGATATTATTGAGCAATACTCAAGCATTCCAATAAGTCAGTCTGAGGGTTATCCCGCCAATAATAATCAAGGTAAATATTGTGAGTAAGATATATCTAGGTATCATAATGAACAAAAGATAGAAATGTGGTTACCTATGTAACGCCCGCCCCTTATAGTTAAGGCGGCGCGTTATCTTTTTCCTACTTAACTTAACTTACGCATATTATTGCATATGAATCTAAAGCATTGCAGCGGAAATAAAACATAAGTATAACACATGCAACAAGAAGGGGTACGAAGATCACATAGTATCTAGTAGCATCCATGCATTAAATAAACTCCTAAAGAGCTAACAAGTATCAAGTATAAGGTAGTAAAACATGTTTTCTTATAAAGATAAGTGCTAAGTCTATAATGGCACTAAATGGATCGATCAGCCAAGTCACCACCACACACACGAGCCCTTCCTGCAGCTTCCCTTCCTTTAGAAATTTCTATATTGATCTTGTTGGGACCGAGTGCATGTTGACATGGATGCGGGTTCGTAATTTTAAAATTAATTACGTGCAGCGGAAGGTTTAGCATAAATAATTTCTCAAATTATTTAACCACACATCTAAGCATGCAACTTTATCTTGTGTAGACATGATCATATATTTAAAATTTTGCAGAAACGTAAACTAATTTACTTAATACCTCGCGTAACTCGAAGGAAGGGACGAGATCCAACCGTAAGCGTCCCTCAGAAGCTCCACCTCTATTCGCGTCCACGCCGAGTATCTTCGGGATGACTTCGCAAAGCCACGAGTTTCGTGTTCTCGAGAACTACTAGATTCTCCGAGAACGCGACAAGAAAAACCAAGAGAGAAGTAATCACATCGGAAAAACTCACTACCAAGGTTGGCCGGAATCACAATTCCGGCGAGAAGGAGGAAGATGACTTGCGCCCAATCCCAAGGTGATAATGGCCGGAGAGGAAGATCGTCCCAACGGAAGAACTTTGTCGCCTCGGTGCTTCTCCTTGTGCTCACGGCAAGAAGAAGGGAGAAGAGCCTTGTGGCCGGCCAAGAGAAAGAAGGGAGGAGAGGGAGAGAGCCCAGGCAAGAATACTTGGATTGATTTCCAAGCCTTGCCTTGGGTCCTTTATATAGTTGCCTCTCAACCGCCAAGTCTCTTTTCTCTTATGGAATAAATTTTCTATGACTTATTCCATCATGCCAAGTTTTATCATATTTTAATTCATGATAAAAACCGACCAAGTCTCCTTTTTTCTTATGGAATAAATTTTCTTATCATGGTAAATCAATCCATGATTGATTTTATATAATAAAATAAACCAATCCATGGTTCATTTTAATTTCCATGAAAAATAAACCAAACCTTGGTTTATTATATAAAAATTTATATCATCCATAATTTTATAAAACAAACCACACTTGGTTTATTTTATAAATTGAACCAAAAACTTGGTTCTCTCCCTTTGTTGTCTTTGATTTATTATAAATTTTTATAAAACAAACCAACTCTTTAGTTTATTTTAATTCAAATAATCCCATGGATTATTTTAAGCTTATAATAAAACATACCACCTTGGATCAAATCCCTTAATGAATTAAACTTATTTAATTCACCCATTAAGTCTTTAAAGACTTAGCCATTCTATGCTTCCGATGCGTCTGAAATAAATTCAGTTTTGACTAATCGTTCGGCTCAACCAAACTTAATCTTTCTTGATTGGAAAATCCAATTTTCAACTCGTTTTAAATCCCTCGGATTACTCGTAGTGCTTGTGACTAAATAGGCTTCGATTGTGACTAAATAGGCTTCGATTTATGTTGGACGTCTATAATTAATCAATTAATTATAGAACAATCATGAGTGGCACCTAGTAGTACATCATGATCCCCAATTAATCGAAAGATCAACGGTTGACCTCAGAAACAATTCTGAAATCCTTCAGCAGCTATAATGAATCGTGCCCCATTCCCTTCACCATCTTATACCCACTTGGCTCAGAACATGGTCTATGTGTATCAGTCCCCACTAGGCTGACTACGTCGCACCTAGCCCAAGTAACGTTTTCTCGTCCAACGGATTCTAATTACTCTCATGTATTTAAGAGATTCATACTCTGAACATGTCATGCTCTGGCCAGAGGCTTCGAGTAACAATCCGACGATAGGCCTTGGGTATACATCTCCTCGCAAGGAGTGGTGAATCCTTTGTAGGCCATTCAAACATCTTCGGACACTTCGGCTTATGCCCAATCATCCTGGGTCCACACCTCCTTGGAGATGCTTGCTTAAGATGTCAAAGTATAAGTCTCCATGACCAAGATGACTTGAACACCGCAAGTCAAAGGAACATCGCACTTAAGCTGCAGTAAGAACTTCATTGACATATCTATATATAGACTACCATATGAAGTTTTACAACCAGTCACTCCAATGAACTAGTTCCCTTAACTAGCATTCATGTTTATCTCCGGACATCCCAATGTCACCAGCCAGTGAGAATCAGCTGATTAGAGAATAATCCATGCTAGTCTCAACAGAATTGATAGTGTCCGTATTTATCAATTCATCGACTAGGGACAATTTCAATACTTCACAATTGCACATGTAGAGATAATCACTAGTTGTGAATTCATCACAAATTCTATCATGCTGTGAATTGTATTGCGGACATTCAGTAAATGAGTTTAAGATCTCAATCAAATACATAAACATGTATACTCAAATAGTGAATATTCATTTATTAAAATAAATGATTACAAACAAAAGGCTCTAATGCCAATCACTACGGTATCCAATACCACAGGCTCTAACATGACCCTCAAACTCACTTTGAGGCAAGGCCTTAGTTATAGGATCCGCTAAATTCCTTTCAGTGAGAATTTTCTCAATTTGTATATCATTCCTACTTATAATCTCTCTGATTAGATGATAGCGGCGAAGCACATATTTGGATCGCTGATGAGACCTTGGTTCCTTCGCTTGTGCAATAGCTCCATTGTTGTCACAATAAACCGGTATTGCTTCATCAATGGTTGGAACCACACCAAGTTCTGAGACAAACTTCTTGATCCAGACTACTTCCTTTGCTGCTTCTGAAGCTGCAATATATTCTGCTTCCGTGGTAGAATCCGCTACGGTGTCTTGCTTGGAACTCTTCCAACTTATTGCGCCTCCATTCAAAATAAATACATATCCAGACTGAGATTTGGAGTCATCCTTATCTGTCTAGAAACTGGTATCTGTATACCCACGTATTACCATATCACCTTCTCCATATATTAGGAACACATCCTTAGTTCTTCTCAAGTACTTGAGGATTGTCTTGACAGCCACCCAATGATCCATTCCTGGATTAGACTGGTATCTGCTTGTGATACTCAGAGCATACGATACATTGGGCCTAGTACATAACATAGCATACATGATGAATCCTATCGCGGATGCATAAGGAATCTTATTCATGTAAATCCTCTCGTCTTTTGTGCGCAGACACAGACTTCGAAAGGTTGATCTCATGCCTGATGGGAAGGTAACCTTTCTTGGATTCCAACATGCTAAACCTTTCTAGCACTCGGTCTATATATGTAGACTGCGAAAGACCAAGCAACCATTTTGATCTATCTCTATAAATTCTAATCCCAAGGATATAGGTTGCTTCTCCCAGGTCTTTCATGGAGAAAGTTTTGGACAACCAAATTTTAACTGACTGTAAGACTGATATATCGTTTCCTATAAGTAAAACGTCATCGACATATAATACCAGGAATACGACTGCACTCCCACTAACCTTCTTGTACACACAAGGTTCGTCAGGATTTTGTGAGAAATCAAACTCTTTGATTGTCTCATCAAAACGGATGTTTCAGCTCCTGGATGCTTGCTTTAGTCCATATATGGATCGTCGAAGGTTGCATACTTTGGTTTTATTGACCGATGTGAAACCTTCAGGTTGTATCATGTATACATCCTCAAGCAGGTTTCCATTAAGGAAAGTTATTTTCACATCCATTTGCCATATCTCATAATCATAATGAGCTGCTATGGCCAGGAGCATCCGAATGGATTTAAGCATAGCTACTGGCGAATAGGTTTCGTCATAATCAATTCCTTGTTTCTGACGATATCCTTTTGCCACTAATCTATCCTTAAAGGTAACAACATTACCTTCCATGTCGGTTTTCTCCTTGAAAACCCACTTGCACCCTATGGGCTTAATCGCTTCAGGTGGGTTAACCAAGTCCCATACTTGATTTTTGTACATGGAATCCATTTCCGACTTCATGGCTTTAAGCCATTTATCCCTTTCTGAATTTTTCAGAACATCTTCATAACTGATAGGTTCGTCATCGTTAATGAGTAACACATCGTTCAATTCACTTATGAGAAATCCGTATCTCTCTGAAATATTGCGTGTCCTATCAGACCTACGAAGAAGTGGTGTTGTTTTAGGTTCAACTGATAGCTCATCATTATGAGTTATTGGTTGTGGGTCTAGACTAGGTGTCTCTATAGTGTCTATTGGAGTTTCTTGAACTTCTTTAAGTTCAATGCTACTCCCACTGTTTTCTTGTAAAAGAAATTCTTTTTCTAGAAATACAACATGCCTTGAAACAAACACCTTTTGTTCCAAGGGATGATAGAATTGCTAACCCTTCGTTTCCTTAGGGTATCCAATAAATACACATTTATCAGACTTAGCATCCAATTTGTCTGATACAGTCCGCTTTACATAAGCAGGACAACCCCATATTTTTAGGTGAGATAAATGAGGTTTCTTACTATTCCACGTCTCATATGGAGTAGTAGAGACTACCTTGGTCGGGACTCTGTTTAGCAAGTAAACAGCTGTCTTAAGCACATAGCCCCAAAAGGATTTTGGAAGAGTTGCATGATTCATCATAAATCTAACCATGTCCATCAAGGTTCGGTTACGCCTCTCAGATACACCATTATGCTGTGGTGTATATGGCGGAGTCCATTGAGACAATATCCCATTGTCCCTAAGATAATCTTGAAACTCTTGACTTAAGTATTCACCACCCTGATCAGATCGAAGTATCTTAATACTTTTGCCAAGCTGTTTCTCTACTTCACTTTTGAACTCTTTGAATTTCTCAAAAGTTTCAGACTTGTGTTTCATTAAGAACACATACCCGAATCGTGAGTGATCATCAATAAAGGTAATGAAGTAGCTATAGCCTCCTTGTGCAAGAGTTGACATTGGTCCACATACATCAGTATGTATTAGACCAAGCAATTCTCCCACTGGTTTATCTTTTTCAGAAAAGGGTAATTTGGTCATCTTGCCTTTTAAGCATGATTCGCATGTATTAAATGAACCAAGTTCAAATGATTCCAGAATTCCACATCGGTGTAATTTGGTCATGCGTTTCTTACTTACATGGCCAAGATGACAATGCCACGTATAGGAGTCTATTTGATTATCTATTCGAGCACGTTTGTTGCTAACTTCGATATTGAAAATGTCACTGGATAAATCTAACGTGTAGATACCATTGCATAAAGTTTCGGTCCCATAAAGAACACCATTTAAAGTTATGTAACAACAATTGTTACTAAAAGTTAAATGGTAACCCTTTTCATTTAAGCATGAAATAGATATAATGCTCTTTATTAACGAAGGAACAAAATAACAATTATCCAATTCTAAGACAAGTCCAGTAGGGAGCTTTAGCAAATATGTTCTGATGGCAATAGCAGCAATCTTTGCTCCATTTCCAACTCGCAAATTCGCTTCTCCCTTGACGAGTCTTCTTCTATTCCTTAGCCCATGTATATCATTACATATATGTGAGCTACACCCAGTATCAAGTACCCAGGTGTACGAGAAAATAGAGTGACATTTAATAACGAAGATGCCTGAAGAGGATGAGGCATCGGATACCTTCTTCTTCAAGGACTCAAGATAAACCTTGCAGTTTCTTCGCCAGTGGCCCTCCTTGCCACAGTGATGGCAAGTGCCTTTTCAATCCTTTTGGCCTTAGTTAACTTATTGGTGTCCAAAATGGAACGCAAAATCAGAGAAGACATGATTAGGTGATTATCCTAGAAATACAAATTGAGGTTATGTGATGAGAATGATAAAGAATGCATCAATATACATTAATTAACTCCTATTTATTTTTCGAATTGAATAACCCTTTTTATCAATTCGGGAGATCGTAGGAACATCTCCAAATAGGTTGATATCTAACCATAGATAAGAACAACCATGGCTGGAGTCCATCAAGTTATTCTTAGCTATGAAGGTAGGTAATTATACCGATTACATATTATACATATGTAACTATCACATTATGCTATCAACTAATTGAATGTTTGCATAAATCATTGGGTTGTTAACTCATTAACAAGTATGCAACAATACACATAGCACCCAACTGCACCTCTCTTTACATCGACCTTGGTTGTGGCACAACAAATCGATGCTCCAAGCTTAAGGCTGACCCATTAATCAAGAAATAGTTTTAATATGGTTGGAGCTCATTCAACCGTTTAGTCAGGCTTGGATGTGTCCAACAATCAAAACTAAGGATTGACCTCTGACTCAACTATATTAATCATAAACTATTCCATGGTTTGAACATGTGAGGTTCAAGCCGGGCATGGATTGTCCATCAATCCAAACGAGAAACAAAACTCCGGTTCTAACCATATTAATGGAAGGTGTTGGTCTTAATATTTGTAAGGGTTTTGGGTCTCATCCTTTTCTTTATGCACATTCATGACATATAATTATGTGATGTTCTAACGATTTCCTTAATAAAGTATGTATGTGACTTAATTTATCAAGTCTCATTAATTGAATTAGGAACTGGATTTCCTAATTCTAATTTCATACTTTATTTAAGGAATTGTTTTTGGGAAATAATTTCCTAAATTATCATAATCAATTTCGGAATTAATATGTTTAAGACATTGATTTCTCTAAATCAAATCTTATTAAATTAAGAGACAGATTCCCTTAATTCAACCACATATTATTTTCATGAAAATCTTATTTAAGGAAATATACTATATAGGAAACAATTTTCCTAATTAATTTTGGAGACATTAATATGTAAGAGCATCACCTCATAAATCAAATAAGAAAATTATCGTTTGAGAATCACCTCAAAAATTTCTAAGATTTGATCACATATTTTATTTATGGAAAATTAATATCAATAACTTAATTTGGACGGCTCCCCGAGGCTCAATCCAAAATAAGAATTTGACAGTTTAAATTCAATTTAGGAAATTTAATTATAACAACTAACTTTAAATTGGACGGCTCCCCGAGGCTGAATCCAAAATAAAGAATTTTGTAAATAATTTAATTTCCAATTATGAATTTAAATGCCAATTAATATTCCCATAATTTGTCTAGACTTTCTTGAAAGAAAGTGCCCATAATTGCGAGCTTTCAATAAATGGAAAGTTTCCAAAAATAAAAGGTTTTCAGAATAATTGTAAGTTTCTGGTACAAAGAAAACTTACGTATTTCCAAAATTGAAAATTTTCCAAAATTGGAAAGTTTCCAAAAATGAAAAGTTTTCACAATTATCATAAAATTTCAGAAACAGAGGTATTTCAAAAGTTTACGAAATTTCATGAGAATTTCCAAACCTTGAAATTCTTAAATCGGAAATTTACCATAATTGGAAAGCTTCCATAATTGGAAAATTTTCCAAAATTGAGATCATGACAAAGTTTTCCGCAAAAAATAATTATATGATTATGTCGAACACTAACCGGCTCTGATATCACTGTTGGGACCGGGTGAATGTTGACATGGATGCGGGTTCGTAATTTTAAAATTAATTACGTGCAGCGGAAGGTTTAGCATAAA